>JAJOZX010000105.1:202500-252500 GCA_023014485.1 Bathynomus jamesi
CGGATGCAATTGCAACAGTTAACCCACAAATGTTGGAAAATGTGTGGCATGAGTGTGAATACCGTTTAGACATTTTACGTGCCACTAGGGGTGCACATGTGGAAGCTTATTAAGTTCATTAACTACGTATCAAAACTTTGTATGTTTATCTACTTATGATTAAAACTGTGTTTGAATACGAGTGTTTATTTAAAAGTTATAGCATGCTTTAATCAGGGTAATCATTTATGGACACCCTATATTTCTTCCTTTGACTAATCAGAAAGTACCCAAATCACTTCCTCCCTCACTATACACCACTCTCCAGAACGTCATGGAGGTACTCTCTCGCCTACCTTCCTATTTTTGCATACCCGATTAAAAACGTCAGTACTACACTATGTGTCCACCCTGAGTCAATATCCAGGTAGACTGGTAGACAGAAGGTAGATGAGAGGAAAAGGCTTGGAACGGAAAAAAAGCCGGAGGGGAAACGAAATGGGCTGAGGGTAAAGAGAAGGTAAAGTGAAAATTACTCCTTGTCATCAGTACATTGATCTAAAACAGACTGTTATCAGTACATTTGATTTAGAAAAGTCATTAAAGTTGACAAATATTTAATTGATGTTTGACAGGTGATCATTTGTTTAATCTTCCAAAGGAAGGTCAGAAAAATATTTACACAGTTGTTCCTAAGTTATTTCTCAGTATTATTTCTGATATTATTCTTATTATTTCTGTTATTATTTGTTTATTACTATTATCTACTTCTTTTTAGTCCTTTATTTGTTTAATAATAATAATAATAATAATAATAATAATAATAATAATATTATTACTGTGAACATTAATCCACTTTTTATATTTTTAAGGTTTTCAACAAAGTAATCATTATTTTCCCACACTTTTGAACGTCCTTAAAATCCGTCCTGCTATTATTTTGCCTTCATTTAGTGCTGCTATCTTATTATGCGTCTCAGAATTTTCCCCAAAGTCCTTTCCTTTTTTTTGTTTTTCCTATTTTCTCATTTTACATATTTAAGAGAGCCTTTTTTCCGGTGATAAATATGTATTTTTGCCTTTTAACAATCTATATATTTTATTTGTCTCCGTATGTAAAAATCCTACATCGGCTGTGCTTTTATTTTTGTGGTGATGATTTTTGTGTCTCATGATTTTTGTATCATGATAATGAATAATAGTGGTCCTACTATCGTTTTTTGAGGTACTGCGCAACGTACTTCCTATTCTGATGATAATACTCCTTTGATTGTAGAAGTAGACGTTGAATGGAGGCGAATTAGATGTCGAATTGAAGTAGAATTAGACTTTGGATTGGAGTAAAATTAAACGCATAAGAAATCAATTGTAGTCGAAGGCTTCAACTTGCCAAATGAAAGTTTTAATGCCTTAAACAACGATACTTAGGGTAAACGTTTGATAGATTTTTACAAGATAACTTTCTGTTTCAAAAAGTATTGGAGTTGACGTATGGTGAGAACATTTTAGGCTTTGTCATAATTACTAATGGAAATTTAGTTCAGAATGTAGACGTCGGAGAAAGTTTAGGTAATAGCGATTATGGCATGATGCATTTTGCGGTTAAACCTTTGAGTCACGATGGTATTTTAATGTCCCACCGGAAATAATAATAATAATAATATATATATATATATATATATATATATTATTATTATTATTAGTAATTCCATTGTGAAGGATGCAGTACAAATTATGTAATAATAAATATTTAAATAAAAAGGGTGTGAAATCATATAGATGATGTAGTTTCGGGAGAATTCATAAATTTGGGTGTGCTGCTGGAGGTGCCTCTGAATTAGTCTCTTATTTAAGTAATTCCAATATGAGGGAAGTCATTATAAATACAGTAATTAATTTTAAAAAGTATGTCAGCTTTTGATATTCATCGAAGAAATGCTGAGGCGATGAAATGATGATGACAGTTTGTATATGATAAATAAATTTTAAAATCCTCTAAAAAATGTTTGGTGTAGATTAGATTAGATTAAAGATTAGATTAAGTAGTCTAATGTTTCATGCTATCCTTTATCTTCCACTGTCCTTTAATGCGTAATTGGATACAAGAAACACGTGAAATCTGAAGTTACTCATCTCATTGTATACCTCTTCTTTCCTATTAATCTTCTTTCTCATCAATTTTCTGTCATCAGTGGATGGTGGAGGAAAGGGATCCTTACTTGTTCTATACTTTGCTACTATTACTATTCCTGCGCGTAAGCACTACATAATTATAAGTGTAAGTATGGTGTTGAGAGTGTTCAGTATTCTTTCTTTTCATTTGCTATTTTTTTTTTTTTACTTTTCTTTGGGCTAACCTAGAGTGGATCTTAGGGTCATTGTTAGCAAGTAACTGTGTAATTCTGTAACTTGAGGATGTCATTAGACGAAAGCGCTTGAGCACCCCTTTGTGTTTCTTTTTCCTTCGTGGTTTATTCATCATAAATATTTTTCACGTGTCACTTTCGTGAAATAATTTTTCATATATATATATATATAAATCTTGTATTGATACATTTTTTTCAATTTCAAAGGTTAAAATACACGTATTAGCTTCAAGATTTATCATTTATTAGAGAACCATCACCGTAAGTACTGAAAAGTTACATACAATTGTCGAAAGTCAGTATTTTGTATGACGCCCTTTTCCTGCAAAACTGCTGCGATTCGATTTGGAATGCTATCTTGGAGTTTTTGTAAGAAATCCGCTGGAATGTAGCTCCATGCATCTAAAAGGACCTGACATAGCTCTTCTCTCGATTATGGCTGCTTTTCTTGCTTCTTTCTGTCTAAATAATCCCAAACAGCCTCAATAATAATCAGGGCTCTGAGGAGGCCACTCCATCAGTTGCAAGTCTCCACGTTTTTTATTCTCCAAATAGGTTTTGACTACATTGGCAGTATGCTTAGGGTTATTGTCGTGCTGAAAAATAAAATTTTGCCCAATTAATCTCCAACCTGATGGCACAGCGTAATGAATTAGGATCTGTCTGTATCTTTCTGCATTCAGTATTCCATCAATTTTGATAAGATCCCCAACACCATTTGCTGAAATGCTGCCCCAAACTTGGGTAGATCCTCCACCATGCTTAGTTGTTGGCTGCAAACACAGTTCCTTTAATTGTTCTCCGTTTCTTCTTCTTACATACCATACTCTCTTCTCTTTGTGCCACAAATTTCAAATTTTGACTCGTCACTCCAGAGGACCCTTTTCCACTGGTCAGCATTCCAATTCGTGTGCTTTTGAACATATTTGAGCCTCTTTGACTCGTTTCCTT
This sequence comes from Bathynomus jamesi, assembly GCA_023014485.1. Classification (NCBI taxonomy): domain Eukaryota; kingdom Metazoa; phylum Arthropoda; class Malacostraca; order Isopoda; family Cirolanidae; genus Bathynomus; species Bathynomus jamesi. The sequence continues at coordinate 205,797 of JAJOZX010000105.1, forward strand.
TCCTGAGAAGTGGCTTTTTGATTGCCACTCGACCATTAAGACCATTTCTGATGTGTGATCTCCTCACGGTGGATGAGTGGACTTGTAATCCTGAAGTTTGGGCAAGTTCTAGCGAAAGTTCTACACTGGATTTTCGTCTATTTCTGAGAGATGTTAGCTTAAGGTGTCTCTCATCGTTTTTAGAAAGTTTCGTTGGCCTTTCACTGCGTTTTCGACCTTCAACTTTGCCTGTTTCGCGCTGTTTCTTCAAAATTGCTCGAATACCACATCTTGATACCCCAGTTTGTCGCGATATTTCTGACTGAGATTGATCCTGCTCGTACAATAATACAACCCGGTATCTAGTTGCAATGGATATCTTAGCCATTGCTTAACCAATGTAAAATTTTGTGCCTTTATCTGCTTTATCTGGAAAAAGAGAGAAAATTAACAATTAAGAAATTTTATTAAAAAAAAATTAAATTTCATTTAGTTAGGAGCATTAAACAATTACAAAAACACACAATAGAAGTTCTGTTTACAACCTGTTATTGAATGAGCTAAGAATATTTTATAAAATAGTACCTAGAAGCTTTGTGTTAAATTCCGTTCAATCTCCAGCAGTAGCACGTTTTGATGAAACATCCCTTTTCTTCGTTAAACTGCCTAATAACTAAGATTATTGACAATGACTATATATTATAATTTATATTTGTAATAAAACAACACTAACATGCTGAAATATTCAACATAATGATTAAAAAAAAAGAAAAATGCAATTGTATTGAGGGCACTCAATATATTTTGTCCCACCCTTTTTTCTTAGTTAAATAATAGGCCATGGGGCTGAAATGTCTTTTAGGCCGTAAGTTTGAACTTTCTGCGCTTCACATAACCGGATTTTTCCAGTTTGAACCTCCCCTCCTTGTATAAAACCGCTTTTAAACGCACTTGTATAAAACCGATGGTTAACGCATTTTCGAAAATGGCGTCTGACAGTGATGTGCGTCGTAAACACAGAGCTGTTATCGAATTTTTAACCGCAGAGAAGGAAACAGTTGGAAATATTCACAAACGTCTACAAAACTTTTATGGAGATGCTGTTGTTGATCGAAGCACAGTTGGACGTTGGTCTAAACGTGTGAGATCATCGGAGAGAGGGAGAGCCAGCCTCGATGATGAGCCACGCAGCGGTCACCCGGCATCGGCTGTCACATCTCACACTGTGCAACGTGCTAACAGCATCATTCCATCAAATCGGCGCGTCACATACAAGGAGATATCATTGGAGCTAGGAATTAGTGAAGGAAGTGTGAATACGATAATTCAGCAACTGGGATACTCAAAAGTGTGTTCACGGTTTGTTCCTCGCGAACTGACTGAAGATCACAAAGCCCAAAGAAAAGAAATTGCTTCTGAGTCGTTGGTTCGATACGAGACAGAAGGGGATGACTTCCTTTCACGAATTGCGACTGGGGATGAGACTTGGGTACACCACTTTGAACCTGAAACAAAACGCCAATCCATGGAGTGGCATCACGCAGACTCCCCACGCAAGAAAAAGTTCAAAATGGCTCCCTCTGCACGAAAGATTATGGCCACCATCTTCTGAGACATGAAAGGGATGATTCTAGTGGACATTATGAAGAAAGGACAAACAATCAACTCGGAGGTATATATTGCTACCCTACAGAGACTCCAGAGACGTATAAAGCGAGTTCGACCGAAGAGAAAACTGGAAGACGTCCTTCTTTTGCACGATAACTAAACACCACACAACAGTTTGCAAACAAGAGAGGCCATCACAAAAATGCGTTTGACTGTGTTACCCCACCCTCCATACAGCCCGAATCTGGCACCTTCAGACTTCCATTTGTTTGGACCAATGAAGGATGTTATTCGTGGAAGAAAGTTTCAGTGACGATGAGGATGTTAAGGAGGTTAAGAGGTGGCTCGAGCGGAACCCAGCAGACTTTTACCATCAAGGAATAAAGGCCCTTGTTTCGAGGTGGAGGAAAGCCGTAGAAAAGGATGGGGACTATGTGGAAAAATAAAAACTTGTAAAAAAGGTATGTAACTACTTGTGTACAAAATATTTAGAACTTACAAGGAAACTTGGAAAGAAAAAAAAAAGGTGGGGCAAAATATATTGAGTGGCCCTCGTACAAGGGTGCCTAAGACTTTTGCACAGTAATATATATACACTGTATATATATATATATATATATATATGTTATATACACAGATTTTGCTAAAGCTTTCGATAAATGTGACCATGGTATAATAGGACATAAAATTAAAGACATGGGAATAACAGGCAAAGTGGGAAAATGGATCTACAACTTCCTTAGTGATCGTCTGCAGGTCGTCAAAATTCAAGGTATATCATCATCAGAATCGGAAGTACGCAGCTCAGTACCACAAGGGACAGTACTGGCCCCACTCCTGTTCATTATCATGCTAACAGACATAGACAGCGGAGTAAACAGCAATAGTATAGTAACATCCTTTGCAGACGATACAAAGATCAGCAGAAAAATCAGCGATGTACATGACGTGGAGGCCTTGCAGAGGGACACGAACAAAATATACAAATGGTCAGAAGACAACAACATGTCATTCAACGCCGAGAAATTTCAACTCTTGAGATATGGTAGAAAAGAAGAACTTAAACAGACTGCATATTATGCTCCAGATAGACAGGAAATTCAGAGAAGCATGAAAGCGATTGATCTCGGGATAATAATGACAGATGATGCGAAATTCGAAACACAAAATCAGATAGCGATAAATAAAGCAAAAAGAGTCGCCGGACAGGTTCTAAGAACGTTCAAGAGAAGGGACAGGACAGTAATGATTCCCCTGCTAAAAACACTGATTATACCAAAACTTGAATACTGCTCAGTTTTGACGTCCCCATATAAAAAGGAAGAAACTAATAAACTAGAAGAAACGCAAAGGCATTTCACAGCCAAGATTGATGGCTGCAAAGAACTCAACTACTGGGAAAGACTACGTAAACTAAATCTGTACTCACTGGAAAGAAGAAGAGAGAGGTACATCATAATCTACATATGGAAAATGATCGAAAAACTGGTACCAAACCTAAAACTAAACCCAATTACCATTCAAACAACACTGGAAAATAGGAAAGGCAGAATGTGTAGTGTTCCCAAATTAAAAGCACGACAAGGGACCTCCTCAACCCTGAAGGAAAATAGCTTGGTTGTCAGGGGGCCAAGACTTTTCAACCAGCTTCCTAAGGACCTCAGAAACGTAACGGGGGTCAAAGTTGAAGTCTTCAAGAAAAGACTGGATGCCTGGCTCAGGACAGTACCAGATGAGCCGGGCGTGCCTGGCTATGTACGGTGGAGAGCGCAAGAAAGTAACTCGCTCTTCCACCAGGCCAGACCTAGAGGCGGGGCCACCACCTTGACCTCCGTGTGAAGAGAGACCAACACACGAAACAACATAAGGTTCATAAGGTAAGGTAAGGTATATATATATATATATATATATATATATATATATATATATATATATATATATATATATATATACAGGGCGTCCCAAAAAAATGTATACACACTTTAAATAATTATAAAGGCAGTGTTTATTAAAATACATTTCATTTTCAAAATGTAATAGAATCTACAGACATTATTTAATTGTTTTGTCAACGCCTGTTTTCAAACTGACGTCCGTTCTGGTCCAGGCACTGCTGATAACGCGAAGCAATGGAATCGCAAACATCACGAAACATTTCGTTTGGTATTTGTGTGCATTCTCGTTCAATGGCTGCTCTCAATTCAGCGACTGTTGCAGGTTTTATAGCGTAGACTTTTTCTTTTAAGTATCCCCATAAAAAAAAGTCTAGTGGTGTGAGGTCTGGTGAACGCGGAGGGTATTCTACGAAACCCCTTCGTCCATTCCACATCAACATTGTGCCAAGTACCACTCGCAATACTCCACTCTTCGGTCCGGATCATCTTCATTAATAGCATGGACTATTCTTGGAATGTAACTTTTCCATTGACAGCGCTTCAAAATGCGTTGGACAGACGATTCTGAAATTCCTACCTCACGACTCGCTTGCCGCACAGATTTTCTTGGACTTTGGTGATACGTTTCCAGTACTCTTTCTTGCTTTGTGGGGCTTGTCGATGTCCGTGGTCTTCCGGAACGCTTCTTGTGGACATTCTGAACAGTTCCATCGGCTTCAAACTTATCTCTAATTCGAGTGATGGTAAGTCGCGTTGGTGGATCTGTTTGAAACTCCCTCCTAAACTGTCTTTGTACTTCAACTGCGTTTTCACACTTCCAGTAGCATTTTAGAATGAATTTCCTTTGTTCAAAGCTTAGTCTGACTGCCATTATTAATTCTAATGGGTTTAACTTGGAAAGAAAGAAACATCAATTGAGCTATCAGCTTTTAAAGTGTGTATACATTTTTTTGGGACGCCCTGTATATATATATACACACACACACACATATAATATATATATATATATATATATATATATATATATATATATATATATATATATATAGAGAGAGAGAGAGAGAGAGAGAGAGAGAGAGAGAGAGAGAGAGAGAGACTGTTTTTGAATGTGTTGATAACATTTTTATTGTGCTCCGTGACATCTATCATAAACATTACCTTCGTAATCTAAATCCATACTAATTTTTTGTTCAATCTCTTATTCTTTTCCAAAGATTTTTAGATCCTATTTTATTTTATTTATAGATCTTTCCTACTTTGTCCGCTCGGAACCCCTCTCCCCCCCCCCATAAAACCCCTATTTTTTTCATCCGCATTTTGCTTCCATCAATACAGTTTTTAAAAGATTTTGCAGTTGGCTTGACAGTCTTTAAGGAGTATTTCAGTTAAGCGAAGTTTCCTTTGTTTTTTTTTTTGCAATGATTCCTTTCAAGGACAAAACTATTGAGTAAAGGATTTTGTCCTTAAACCTTGTATGTTTACAAGTATCATTTTTTTTTTGTCGCTTTGTACTTTGGTTTGTCAATTTCCCGTTTTATTGTTCTTCGAAGAAGTAAATTTGATTACTCCTTTGATCATTCGTGAGACTTTACATATTTCGACAAGTATTAGTTCGATTGTATCTTTAAGTTCTCGCTTGGGGGGAGACGTTTTGTATAGTTCAACCTTTCCTCTACTCCCATTCACAGACAATTGGTATAGCTAAATACTCCCCCCCCCCGCCTCCCGGTCCCTTCCTACCGTACGCTCAAAATGTAGTTATTTTCAATATGTGTATTTACACTATGTGCCCCTTGTACACAACAGCCACAAAGTTTAAAGGCGTCTATCTCAAAACTGGTTTGGGGAGTTCGCCCCCTCGTATTCGCGACGCCTCATATATATATATATATATATATATACAGTACTGGCCAAATTATTAGGAATTTTTTTAAAATTTCATTTTTTGGTATAAAATGTTAAATTAAACCAATTTTAAACGTTGAAAAGTTTTATTTCTACACAAGAATACATGGTCATTATTTAGCAATAGTTTAGTACTTAGTTTGACCCACCTTAGCTGCCATAATGGCTGCGACACGCTTCGGCATGCCATGAATCAATTTTTTGCATAATTCTTTAGTCGAACGAAACGTGTTTGTTCGTCAGTTGTCGTTTGGTTGTCGTGCGATGCGGGTGTGTTTCTGTTTCTTTTACGTGTCATTGTAACTACCGTTTAATTTAAATAGTGTATTTACCCAATTTCGGCAATTATTGTGTTACAGTTTTTAAGTGAATTTGAAAATGGGGCGAAAGAATGACTTGAGTCCACGGAAAATTGGGCAAATACAGGTTTTATTAACTACTACTACATTTAAACAAAAGGAAATCGCTGCCAAACTCCATGTTTCACCACAGTCAGTCCTTCGTATTAAGAAAAAAATGGTATTTGGAGAAAATGTAGGCCCCAAAAGGGTTGGAAGATGCGGCAGAAAAAGGGTAACGACTCCAAGAACTGATAGACAGATTGCAATTTTGTCTCTTAGAAATAGAAGAGCTACTTGCAAAACATTTCCAGTAGTCTAGCGGCTGATGGCATCAATATTAGTCGTAGAACAGTCAACAGGAGGCTTCTAACTGCCGGCTTCAAAGCCTACCGCCCAAGGAAGAAGCCCAGGCTCACTGAGGCTATGAAGAAGGCACGTTTTGCATGGGCAAAGGAACACATTAACTGGACTAGTGAGGATTGGGAACAGGTAATAATAATATTTAACATTAAATAGAATGTTAATACAGTAAATACAGTATGCATAGAAGTGTATTTACAGTACGTGATAAAACTCAGTAAAAATATCTGTAAAGCAGCAAGTCATACTGTACTTCGTTTTAGCTGTACTTCATACGCTATGCACTGACTCTTTCACAGGGCTTTCTTTGATTGCAGGTGGTGTTCTCCGATGAGTCAACGATTGCCGTGCTTGACGATCGTGTTTCAAAGTGTAAGAAGGAGGCCTGGAGGAATTTTTGCCCGAGTGTCTGATGAAAATGGTGAAATTTCCACAAAAGATCATGGTTTGGGGAGCAATTTCTGTGCATGGAACTAGTCGTTTGAGCATTGTTGAGGGGAATATGAACCAAGTCAAGTATATAGAAGTACTAAGAAGACGTCTACTGCCTCAAATAAGGGAATGGTATGGTAATAGACGTTGGATTTTTCAACAAGACTCAGCTCCATGCCACACGGCAAAGTCGGTTAAAAAATGGTGTCATGAAAATAGTGTTCGGTTGCTCCCATGGGCTGGAAATTCTCCAGACATGAACCCAATCGAAAGTTTATGGTGTATTTTAAAGGACATAATCCATGAAATGCCGTTAACAACAAAACACCAACTCATAGAGCGACTTATTCAAGTCTGGTTTCACTCTACACGTATTAAGGAATTATGCAAAAAATTGATTCATGGCATGCCGAAGCGTGTCGCAGCCCTTAAGGCAGCTAAGGGGGGTCAAACTAAGTACTAAACTATTGCTAAATAATGACCATGTATTCTTGTGTAGAAATAAATAACTTTTCAACGTTTAAAATTGGTTTAATTTAACATTTTATACCAAAAAATGAAATTTTTAAAAAATTCCTAATAATTTGGCCAGTACTGTATATATATATATATATAATATATAATGGGCATCTCAGCATAACTGAGGTACAGACTTTTTTAAATCAATGTACCTAAAAGACTATTTAACCTAACCTACTTTAATCTAACCTTAGTGACATAAAGAGAGAATAACATGATAAGTTTTCAAACGCAAATGAGGAGTCGAAGGATAATTTCTGAGTCATTAATCAGTGATATACTTGCTAATCTAACCTAATCTAACCTAACCGAATCTTAACTAACCTAACTTAGTGTAACCTAACCTAACCTAACCAGGATCAACATCTCTTTTTTTTCTCGACATTTAAAATATTTCTAGAATTTTTTATATAAATGTTTAATGCTCCAAGATATCGAAAGTGTTACCTCACACAAAAAGTACCCCCCACTATATTTGTGAATTATCACACACTCGGCCACATTTATGCCCACTTACCTACGTACAACTCCCCTATATGTCAGCTATTATTGATCACAAAAGAAATAGGTTTTGTAAAATTACTTAAAAAAAAATATATATACTATATATATATATGTGTGTGTGTGTTGTGTGTGTGTGTGTTTGTGTGTGTGTGTGTGTGTATACTTCGACTACCTTTATATTAGACATGGTATTCTGCGTCAGAAGAGAATGTGTCAATTACAACCTTTAAAGTTTCGCTGTTTTTAACATAAAATTAAAGTGCTCTTTTGGGAGTCATAAAATGTGTACAAGTTTAGAATTTCGCCTGATTTTATGTCTTCGTTCATATACTATAATAGGATGATTTTTTAATAATCTGACACTTTAAAAGGTTTGTATCGTTATTTTTTATTAAGTGAAATAAAAGCATGTTTTTTTTTACTGTACTCAGAGCATTAGGTTACGTACCCTAGTGAACATCTCAACAGTTCAGAGAACACTTCGCAAGAATTGTCTACGCAGGAAGGTTGCAAGGACGAAGTCTTTTCCGTGTCCTCATCACGAAACTACACGTTTCTTGAATGCCAAGGAACTCCTCGATGATTCTCGTGAGACTCGAAACAAGCTTCTGTTGTCTGATGAAGCAAAAATCGAACTTCAAGACTACAATCAAAATGGATTCATTTATAGGAAGTCGTTCACTAAAAAAGAACACCATCCTGGCAGTGAAACAGAGTCCCAGCACGGTCACTAATAAGTCCATAAGAATATTATGTTGAAGAAGGGAAAGAATATTCAGAAATCTTATCTTTTAGGAAGTCAGCAAATCATCAACAATAAATAAAGAGCGTAAATAAATAGTAGATAAATAGTAGACAAACAAAACTAACTATTGTGAAACTGGGATAATTAGGAAACATTTGTTTGTTAATAAAAGTGAGGGATCACCTGAAGATCAGGGCCCCCAGCCTCAATTTACCAAATGATATCTTCGTTAAAACTAACGAAAATATCACGACTTAACCTAAAAACATTGTCAAGGGCGTATAGTTGACCTAACCGGGCATTCAACTTAATTTATTATTATATTTGGTACTGTAAAGCAAAAAACAAGAATATATGGGGGCCCTGATCTTCAGGTGATCCAAAGTGAGGGCATCTATTCATAAAACTCTTATTGAGTTAAGATTTACGTTAAAGGTTGTAAATTTCAGTTTGAAAATAAATTTTAGGCTGTCGTTTGGATCAATAATGGGGAATCCCCTCTCACGTGGGTTAGTTAATTTATACCGGGTGTGTATAAAGTAACGCGAGTGAAGTGACAAATCCGATTTGAACTGGTTTAAACTAGTTTCAACTTGTTTTTTAAATGTAAAAACATTTTTAACACCTTTTATAAACCTTACTAGGGAAAGTACAGTTGTTATAAAGTTGTTGTTATATAGTACATGTTGTACATTACAGTCGTTATAAAGTACATATAATAAATATTACTCGTTCATGTTCACTCGAGTTAATATAATTCAAATCGGATTTGTCTCTTCACTCGCGTTACTTTATACACACCCTGTATATGAGAGTTTTCTTGGAACCACAATTATGCCCTCATTTGTGAATTTCAGCTTCATTTGGTTTACAAATAATGTCATGCGTGTGGCCTGATAATGTGGATGTTGATGAACTGTTTGATAAGCTCAGTAACTTAGTTCTATCAATGAAATCTACTCTTGAAAAAAGACCATCACAAATGTTTATTATCATTTCTGGATCTAAAAATTAGGAAATGATCAAATCAATTCAAAATTAAAGTCTTTCGCAAATCTATTAATAGTAACTCGTACGTTCACTTTTATCTGTTCATTACCCTTCGTTAAAATGTCCCATTTTTCCTTCTGGTTTTTAGAACAGAAAGAATTGTTAGACCTGAATTTTTAGATTTTGAGTTCTGCAATATTATGAATATCAATAGTTTTATTTTTAGAAATTTGTTTAAGCAAAGCTAAAGAATTAAATTGTAACAGTTTAATTTCACAAAGAGTTTAATCTTAAAAAAATTTTTCTTAGTCTTACTTACTATGCAAACTTTGAACACCTTCCGACCTTACTTAAAACACTTGGAATTAACGTAGTTTTTAATTATAAAAATACTATTAAATATGACTTAATTAAAGACAGCCTAAAGAATGCAGTCAGCTGTACCTGTTTTATAGGATTAAATAATGTGATTTAGTTTATAAAAGACAAAATGGAAAAATTTTAGATGGTGGCGTAAGACCAACATAAATATCTGTGCAAAACTGCCAAGGATACTAATACACTTTAACTATATGTATGGATTTAATCAGAATATTAAGTGGGAAGGTTCTAGAATTCTAGCATAGAATAAATCTATAACTGAAAGGGACATTCTAGAATGTTTATTCATATAATTTGTTAATAATTTCAACAACATTTCGGGAACTTGTAAAATAGACTACATCTTCTTTAACTACCCTTTTCCCTTAATCAGTGATTGTTAACCTTTTCTTAATCTCTCTTAACTGTTTTGTTTACGCTGTAGATATTTTCGGCTTTTTGCTTTTTCCTTTCATTCCCTGACGATGTGTACTGTTGAATACACTGTTGGAATACACCCCATCAGGGAATGAGGGAAGGAGACAAAAAAAAAATATACAGGGTGATCCGTTTGGGTATGGATAAAATAAAATTGATGTGAAATGGAAACAGTAACATTGTATAGTTTAATATGTACGAAAGGAGGTCAGAAAATAAGTTTACACGGCGTATAATTTCGTAGCTAAAGGACCTACATTGATTATGTTTGTATCAGGTGAATTCGTTAATCATTGTTGGCAACACTGCACGTCGATTCGGCTGCCATCTACCGTACATTGGTTATATGAGTCAGTTGAACATGGCGTCTCGACTGGAACAGTGCCCTGCCATTCGGAGCAGTCCAGGACGTTTACGTTTGATGGCCGCTCGTAAACGTTCCAGTGTCGAACAATATGCAGTTGCATTGATTGTTGTGCCTTTTAGCATGAAGTCTGCGAGCAAAACGCCTTTGTGGTCCCAAAACACGGTAACCATCACTTTGCCAACGACCTCACAATCTTGAACTTTGGTGGCGGGAATCCAGGGTGTTTCCTTTCCATGCTGGCACGTTTTGTCTCCGGAATACGGTGATGAACCCATGTCTCGTCTCCTGTGACAATGCGCTCGAGAAATTCTTGACCACTGACAGACTCGGAATATCGTTGCAGAAATGTTATAATGTTATAATGTTTCAGACCAACAAAGACCCTAGGATCCACTCATGGCTGGTCTACCTAACTGTGTTCGTAATTGTGTATTGTGTATGTCCTCCGTGGTGGCGGAGGGGACCTACAATTTTACGTGAGTTCCAAACCACAAGAACATAAGAAATTTATGTAACAACTGCCTGTACATTCGCAACGACCAATTTTGGCAAAACTAAATAATTATCAATTAAAAACTAATTAATTATCGATTTAAAACTGTTCCAGTCGAGCCGCCATGTTCAACTGACTCATATAACCAATGTACGGTAGATGGCAGCCGAATCGACGGTCAGTGTTGCCAACAATGATTAACGAATTCATCTGATACAAACATAATCAATGGAGGTCTTTTAGTTACGAAATTATACGCCGTGTAAACTTATTTTCTGACCGTCCCTCGTATATACACTGTATCAACCAAAATATCCCATAACAAATAATAAGTTATAGGACTTGACTAACTAACGTGTAAAAGCAGTGATAAGGACTGAAAGACAGGTGTAAACAGAAAATGAAGCAAATGTGAAAACGTAACGCAAATATATGGAGATTAATAAAATGGGATTACACGTCACACAACGTCATAATTTTCCACTTAACGTAGTTTCTCCTTTCATAGAATTTAACAATAGAAACTTTATTTGGATATTAATTCTCTGGATAAGGTAATGAAGTAGGCGCCAGCTCATTTGCATATTCATTAACGCTCTTTCGTATATATATATATATATGAAGCGCCTTAATATTTATGGTTTTTGAAAGGGATTTTATCAATTTGGTTTTTCTTAAAATTAAATTTTAAAGAAATTGTTTGAGAAATGTCTCTGTTTGTTACAATTTACTCCTTGCTTTACGACGTTACGCCTTTCTCCGTAGGTAGGGTAATATGTAACGCGTCAATGACGCTTTTTCAAAGCTAAATATAAATAAACACGTAATGTAGCAACAACCAAATTTTAGGTTTCGACAATGGGAGAAGGTAAAGATAAAAATAACACCTGGCAAAATACAAAGAATCTTGATGGATATTATAATGGTAAAATATGGATAAAGCTGCAAGTTGTTACAATTATCTCCAGTCACCCCGTATTTTCTTTCTTTCACCCCCCCCCCTTGTATAAATTTCAGAGGATCCTTCTTATTCAGGAGTGAACTATTTGATTCTCCTGCGATCTACCCTTGATTTACTAACGGATTACTTTTCCAATACTATATTATTTGTTTTAAAGGAGATGTAACGGACAGAATTTAGAAGGCAGGATTGAACGTACAGTTTACTACAATATAGGAGTACACTTATCCTGAACGTGTAGAAACGTTCCCCCTCTCTCTCTCTCTCTCTCTCTCTCTCTGAGAGAGAGAGAGAAATACCATAAAAGACAAGCAATAAATTCGCAATGAATTCCGTCGTGAAAATCTACGGCGTTTGCTACGCATATTTCATTAAATCACCTTGCTATTACTGTCTGCAAAATGCCTATTATTACATCTTCGATCCATGGAATATTTTATCTAAATTTTCGACGGAGCAATAAATTTTTTTCTTAAACCACATTTTTACCAGCTTTAAAATTGGCTTATTTTCTCTTCAAATTTTAATGGTAATTCGTACCGAAGACAAGAGAAGGACATCTGTTTCAGATGGAAATGAATGAGGAAGTTATAATTTAAGAGACACACATTACCAGACTACGCGGTAGATACGTAGAATGAAGTAGATATCTCATTGGCTAGCAATTATTCTTCTCATCAATCGGGATACATTAACGGCTGACAACCCAATTTTCTCAGCGGCCTTCCCTTATTCCATTAGCTGATCAGCTCAATAGAACTGCAGCATGAATTTTAATGTAGATAGAGCGAGTGTCCCGTTTTCTTTATAACATTTTTAAGGGTGTATATTTATTTTTATTAATGGGTTTGGTATGTTAATATGTGCTAATATGTGTGCACTCAATTTTAACGTTTTGTATTGTTTAATTGGTTGTATAAATATTGTAAAAGCCAATATTAATGATCGTATCTGGTGATGTAACCCATTTTACATAAAATTTAGTTGATTAAATACAAGCAAAGAGAATTTCTTTTTATTTAAGTATTGAACGATATATATATAATATATATATATATATATATATATATTCGTTCAGAACGGATTTAGCCAAGAAGGGCAGAGTGTTAAACCTTTGGTAATTTTCCTTATATATATATATATATATATATATATATATATATATATATATATATATATATATATATATATATATATATATATATATATATATATATATATATATATAATGTGTATGTGTGTGTATATGTGTATATGTATATGTATGTATATATATATATATATATATATATATATATATATATATATATATATATATATATATATATAACAAAGTATAAAACGACCAAAATTGTATGCTCCTCTTACAATTTTTATTTTTCAATTTATTTTTTATTTTTATTTTTTTGTGACCTATACATCATTCAGGCATTATCTATAAAATTGGTTGTAAACAATCCATTTGATCTTGTGTTAAATTCAGGCAAAGTGCTAAAATTGGTAGTTTTCCTTACAAATGTGTATGCTCCTCCCACAATTTTTATTTCTATATTTATTACACTGGTATGCATCAATTTTGCTGCCAAGGGTTTTGTAAGTGATTCTTATAGAGTTTTTCCTGCTGATTTCGAATCTGCAATCCGTTTTTCTCAATCAGCTCAGGTTATCCGGCTATGGCGTCATAAGTAAAATAGAATTTTTCGTGATTTTGTCAAAGCGGAATTGGAACAGTAACATCTATCATCACTTGTTTCACTTGTATAATATCTTTTTTTACTTTTCAGGCATATAGATAAAATATTTCATAATGAATAGAGCGTGTAAAAATTATCCCAATAGATTCTGCTACATATGTGGGACGGTTACCATGCCAAATAACCAGTCCCAAATCACTAAATTTGTGAAGACAATGTATAGAGCATACGTTGGAATTAAGCTAGGGGACCAGGACAAAAATTTCGCCCCTCATATGTACTGCAAGACGTGCATTGAAAATTTGAGAAGATGGAGCAAAGGCAGAGCGAAATCTTTGCCTTTTGGAATTCCCATGATTTGGAGAGAAGGAAAGGATCACGTGACAGATTGCTATTTCTGCATGACAAACCTCCAAGGTGGGCTTATAAATTTATTTTTCTTAAATATTTTGAAATCCTCGTATGAAACTTGACATAATATTCACCATAATGTAATATTCACCATATATAGCATAATATTCACCATAATGGTAAGCATACATTTACATATACATATTGTTATAGAAAATACATTTACACATACATATTGTTATACAAGTTACATTTACATATACAATGATTGTATATTTTTTTCTTTTCATTCATATTGTCCCCGAAGGGACAATATGAATGAAAAAGAAAGAAAATATACAGACTCCACCTATTTCATATCTTACAGACCGCAGCCTTCCCTCACGAGCCGCCACTGTCTGAATGCTTCTTCTATTTCATATGCAAGTTTTATATCCATGTTTCTGTGTTTCTATTTTCAGGAGTTAACAAGAAGAATAAACACATTGTTGTATACCCTGACATTCCTTCTGCTGTGAGACCTGTACCCCATGGTCCTGGAATTTCAATACCCGACCCACCTCAAACCCTGGACTTCGATGATTCTGATGATGAATCAATGACCAATGCCAATGACCAGTCCCAGTCGTATATACACCTCAAAATACCGCTTCAAATGAGCCGAGGCCTCTCAACCAGGCCAAACTTAATGATCTTACCAGGGATTTAGGACTTTCCAAATTAGCTGCCGAGATCTTGGGCTCACGACTTCGAGAGGACAACTTGCTGGCTCCGGGAACAACATTCTCCTGGTATAGGAAACGAGAGGAAGAATTCCGCAAGTTTTTTGCAGTGCACGAAAATACCTCTTCCTTAGTGTACTGCTGCAATGTTGAGGGGCTAATCGAATCCTTGGGCCTGCCATATAACGCATCAGAATGGAGGCTATTTATAGACTCGTCTAAACGAAGTTTGAAAGCAGTACTTCTCAACATTGGGAATAGGGTTGCATCAGTCCCTGTAGCACATTCCGTACAACTTACTGAGAGCTACGATAACATGAAAATTTTACTGGATGCTCTCGTGTACGACCAACATAACTGGAGGATCTGTGGAGATTTGAAGGTAATACTAATATCATAAGTAAACTATTGCTATTGACTATGTTGTTTTTCCAAAGGTTATTTGAGAGCGTATAAGAACACTTAACTTCCCCACAGAAGTGATACAGTCCAATGCATAGATTTTTTTAACTGATAGAACAAATTCAATAAATTCTTTAAATATTTTCATTTTTTTTCAGATTGTGGCATTTGTATTGGGAATGCAAGGGGGATACACGAAATACCCATGTTTCCTCTGCAAATGGGATAGCCGAGCGGATGAGAAGCACTATGCACAGCGTGAATGGGCATCCAGAGAGAATTTTGAACCTGGGTCGCATAATGTCGTTTCAGTGCCCCTTGTACCACCAACAAAAATTTTGCTCCCACCATTTCATATTAAGCTGGGCTTGATGAAAAATTTCATCAAATCAATGAATAAGGAGGGTTCAGCATTCCGATATCTCGAGAGTAAATTTCCTCATATATCTGATGCTAAACTAAATGCTGGGGTTTTTGATGGTCCTCAAATTCGAACTTTGATCAAGGATACTCAGTTCGAAAACGCAATGACTCCAACTGAGAAGAATGCCTGGCAAGCATTCATATCAGTTGTCACTGATTTTCTTGGCAAGCGTAGAAGTCCAGAATACGAGTCCGTTGTCGAAAACTTGATGGAAGCTTTCAAAGCTCATGGGTCGCGCATGTCCATAAAAATGCACTTTTTGTGGTCCCACTTGGACTATTTTCCTGAAAATTGTGGGGATTATAGTGAGGAACAGGGTGAACGATTTCACCAAGATATCAAAATAATGGAAGAGAGGTACCAGGGAAACTGGGATATCAATATGCTGGCGGACTATTGCTGGTGTTTGAAGCGAGACGTGCCCGAAGAAAAACACAGACGGAAAGCCAAAAAAACTTCATTCCTTCCTCAATAAACTTTTTTCCATATTCATTGTATGAATAAAAGTATTTATTCACACAATGTTTTCATTTTTCACGAGTGTTCTTATAATATTACTCGTATCTACAGTGTTTAAGCTAAAAAAATCAATAAATTTGTGAATAAAATTGGACTTATAATAAATGGCCAATAGAGAAAAAACCTGACCTGATTGAGGAAAACCAATGTCATTTTCGAATTCAGCATGGTCGAATTATATAATATGAGTTGAAAAAACCCTCACAGCAGACAAAAAAATTTCATATGCATACCAGTGTTATTTATATATATATACTGTATATATATATATATATTTTTTTTTTTGTAACCTATACAGTATATAGTCTTGAACTCTTTATGGACTTCAGTGTTCCTGAGGATGTCATTAGACGAAAGCGCTTGAGCACCACTGTGTTTCCTTTCCTTTGTGGTTTTATTCATCATATATACAGTATATATATTGACACATGCGCCTCGGTGGTGTTGTGGTTAGCATCGCTGACTACGAATCCAGCCCACGCTGGGCTGCTGGTGGGGCGTGGTTCGGATTCCACGTTAAGCTCTAGGTCTAAGGTGGAGTGAAAAGCTTGACCTTCGTCAGAATGAACAATTCCGGCGGAAGCTTACCAAAGGTATATATATATATATATATATATATATATATATATATATATATATATACACACACAGTATAATTCTGGTGCCCATTAGTGAATTTTCGCCTGTAATTATCTTTACCGTCTTCGCTTTCTTGAAATACTTTCAAATATAGGTTGAATTTCATAATTTCCATTTTGACGTAGAAACGAATTATTTGGTTGAGGCGATTTTAATATATATATATATATATGTATGATGAATAAAACCATGAAGGAAAGGAAATACAGAGTGGTGCTCAAGGTTTTATTCATCATAAATATTTTTCACGTGTTACTTTCGTGAAATAAGTTTCATATATATATATATATATATATATATATATATATATATATATATACGTAAATTACATACATATATATATATATATATATATATATATATATATATATATATATATATATATATAATTAATTATATATATATATATACACACATTTTCAACTGCAAAAAACACGCAGTATAATTAACGTAAAGAACGACGCATGTATAAAAGACCATTCCCTCCTCATCTTGCGCGGTATGGTCTTCTATACAGGCGTCGTTCTTTACGTTTTATATATATATATATATATATATATAATATTTGTTATTCGGAATTAAATGTATCATAATAATCTTTGTGGGTTTTGTATTTACATTTAATGATGAATACACGGAGAGTGGAGTGTTTCTGAAATACAGTTTACGGAAACAATTTCGCCGAAAGGAAAAAAAAAATCGATAAAACACCCAAATATTAATAATTATAATTAATTAGTAAGTAATATTTTAATTTGAAATTTTATTGTTTTTCTTTTTGTAGGAAAAAAATGTAATTAAATACATAAGAGTTACTAATTATTAATTTTTGGTGTTTTATTTAAAAATTTTTGCGTTTTTTCTTCGAAATTCTTTCCGCAACGATTTCTAGGTCGAAATTTAGAAACTTTATTTAAATAAAAAAAAGTTGTTATAGAAATAAATTTCATTCATTTAGTTTATGAACAGGTTCGGAAAAAAGTTCGCCTATAAATCAAAATTCCTAAAAAAAAAAAAAAAAAAAAAATTACTAATCATTAATGGTTTGATTTTATTTTGGGAATTTTATTACCTGTCACCAAAAAGAATAAAATAATCAAAGAAAATCAGAATAATACGAATTAGTAATTTTTTATGCTATTTCGAAATTTTCAGAATCCTAGGCGAACTTTTTTCCGGAATTGTAGATAGAAAGAAATATATTATTCATTAAGAATCTCTTGTACGAATATCAGATGTGGAAATTGATGTGATTACGTTATCTTTATTTGAACATTAAAAAAATCTTAAATGTGTGTGTGTGTGTGGTGTGTGTGTGTGTGTGTGTTTACCAAACACTTATTATAAAATCTTTGATCACGGTTTGAAAAATATAAAGATTATTAGGTGCTACTGTAGTATGCGGTCTACCTACGATTCGGCGGTCTACCTTTTAATTATAGCTTCTTATCTTCTTATTATTTTATTATTAGGTTAATTGTATGCCCTTGACGATTGGTTAGGTCGTGATATTTTCGTTAAAACTAACGAAAATATCACGACTTAACCTAACCAATCATCAAGTGCGTACTGTAGTATGCGGTCTACCGTTAAGTATGCGGTAGTAGTATGTTTAACTTCTTTAATAATTCCTTAATTGTGTAAATTAAATTATAATTCCTTTCAATTCATTTTCAATTCCTTTTAAATATTTTGAACGGTAGACCGCATACTACAGTAGAAACTTAACGGCAGACCGCATACTACAGTAGAAACTTAACGGTAGACCGCATACTACAGTAGCACCGATTATTAACTAGTTGCGATACCTTTCTGTGCAGACATGTTTAAACATGATTTTTTTCAAAGAATTAAATTGGCAAATATATTTTTCTAAATTACAATTAAAATTATTTGTAAAATTATACTTTTAAACCTGCAAATATATATAAAAAAAAAAGAAGTTAAATAAGAAATAATAATTGGTCCTGATTACTGTAATTTACGGTAATTTGCAAAAGTCCATAAACATTTTTCAGCAAAGTATTTAATAATTTTATTTTTTTTAAATTAATTAAAAAAAAAATACTTTTAAGATTTTACAGCAAAGAAAATTTTTGTAAAAGAGATAAAACAGTAAAGAAAAGTTGTTGTTTTTTTAAAAATGGATAAAGAGCAAACTAAGCTGTAAAATCTGTGATAAAAACTTTGAAAATCTATTGAAGTTTAATGTTCATAGTTATATGGTGCCAGATTTCCTCTGTGTATATATATATATATATATATATATATTAGGGTGTCACTAGGTAATAGGGGGAAAATTAAACGATGGATATTTTCCTATGACACCCCCTAAAATTGTTCCATTTGGTGTAAAACATACGGAAGAGAAATTTGGTCCTGATTGGTCATCATTTAAAGGTCGCCCTCGTCACTGAAAACAAGACCATTTGTTGACGTCAACAAGCTGTTCAGTGTTCACAGCTTGGGCCGAACCAGATAATAAAAAACAAGGCAATTTGGTGAAATAACGAAAGTAAGACACTTAAAAACGCAAAGAATACAAACAGTTTATTATATAATCAAAATAGAAGACATAATTTGGCGAATAATGGTACAAAATGGAGAAGCAACAAAAGCAAAACTTTGAGAAATAAAATACATATACAGTAGAGAATAATTGGTGCTCATACGCTGATCAGTGATTAGTTCTTTCGCGTCCTCACTAATGCTGATTTGTTCAGAGCTGGGTGTTGCTTTCTGTGGTCAGTGACAACTTGAACGAGGAACTGGAGCTGTTCTTCTTTCACTGTCAACTTTCCGTTCAGCTCCTTCACCAGAGCCACGGCCCGTTCTGCTCTGTCGTTCACCACTGCAAGTTTGGAGACCACATCCCGAGCTTGCACGTATTCAGAGTTTGACGTCCATGAACTGGGATGGTGGAGCAGAAAGCAATCTGGCAACTGAAGTTTTGAGAAGAATCCTCGGGTGTTCTTTGTGATCAGTTGCTCCAGTCCTTTGCTGTCACTGAGGAACATAGTATCAAGAACCAAAGGTCGTTTTGGCGGCATATGAGGGGCTTCTTGATCTAACGCTGCAACCATGCTGCACTTCACTTCCATCGATATCCTCTCATCAAAGAACGCCAGACCCACTGCCTCCTCCGAATGGTACCACAGGTGCGCAGACAGCTTCTTGGTGGTACCATCAGAGATCTTCTTGTGCGGGTATCGAAGGAGCGTCCTCATCAATTCCCAATCATTCAGCGGAGCTTCGATGGACAGATGAGCTGTTGCCCACGCTTTCATGTAAACTAGAACAGAAAAGAGGCAGATATCTCGAATTCCGCGTTCCTCAGTGTTCGTCAGTTTAAACTGTCTTCGGAAGAGCCAGATCTTGATGGCATAGAGCCCCTTAGCCATCCATCTCGCCCGGTGCATAGCACCAGGGGCGCGGAAGTTTAGTCCCTTGTATGGAACTCCTCCATGAAAGATGACGGAAAGATCGAGGAATTCCTGATAGTCATCACGAACTTGAAGTGCTTGTGATTTTGCAAACTCAATGAGCTCCGTTCTATGCTTAAAAATAGCTGCTTTGGTGAACGCATCTGTGTCCGCAGTTTGGAACTGTTGCTGGTCAATGCGGGTCCAATAATCATGGAAGCGCTTGAAAAGCAGAATTTCTGGACCGGTAGATACTGAATCTAGCGATGCTGCGAATGCCGCCTGTAGCACCAACTCCAGTACATGGTGTCTGCACGCGCAGTGTAACAGGTCACGTCCAACTTTTTCTTCCAGAAGAACACAAGTTCCTCCACGGTGGCCTGTGTTTGTCGCGGTTGTGTCGAAACACATAGATTTGACATGATCGGTCACTCCCCATTCATTCAGGCAATCTATGATGGCATTTGTTTGTGCCAGCGCGGTTCCTGACAGAAGTTTTGGCACCCCGAGGAGCTGCTCTGTCCCGGAGCCAGATACAGAATAGGTAAGCGGTCAACATATTCTCGTGACGTCAGATCTTGCATGAGTTTTCCGTCCCAGTGAACAGTCAACGGACTATTGCCTTGGAACTCGCTCTTCAGTTGCCGAGCCTTAAGGGTACGGAATTTTTCACGCTGATGATGAATGGATCCACGATTGATGTTGTAGTCGCTAGCATCATGCCCTAAGCTGGAAGCTGCCTCAAACAGCAGATATGTGGCCTTTCTTGACGAGAGTTGCGTGCGATCAAGCGCTGCCGCCAATTCCGATGTCATGATGTTCTTCGTTGCTCTTTGTTTAGACGCTAACGAACCACCACATGCTCCTTTTTCTTCTCTATCATCTGAGCTGGAGGATGAGGACTCCAAAACCGCTTCGTTGGATACTGCCTCCATTTCAGCTGCTGATCGCTTTCTTCGTTTCTCCTCTTCCTCCCGACGTCGAGTACAATCTTTGACTTGGCGCTGATGGGTCATGTCCAAACCTGCCATTGAACCTGGACGTCCTTTCTGGCGCTGCTGCTGCTGAAGGAACTCCCAATCCTCTGGGTACTTGACCAATTTCTCACAATCAGCGTGGGCGATGTCAAAGAGACGATCGAGGCGTTCAATGAATTCTTTTTCTTTCGTCTTGCGTGAATCGCTCGTCCTTGAGGCGTGTTTTTTGAGTCCTTTCCACTCCTCGGAGACTTTATCCAGTTTGCTGACGCAGTGTGTCTCGAGTCTGGTTGGAATGTGAGCTTTCTCCCAGAAGGACATCACTGCTCGAAGTGACTTCCTCAACGCGTCACGTATTGTCATTTTCTTTTCATGGTGAAGGTAAAGGAAGTAACCGAATGCTTTCCTGTAGGAAGGAAGCTTGCATCCTTTCACCTCATCAACCGCTGCCCCTAATAGGTATATACACTTCCGGGTTTCCATCACCAGAAATCACGTAGCTGAAATGAGAAACGGTGAATCGTTAAGTATTGTTCACTTTATTTCTCAGATATTCAGACACACACAGATACACACACACACATATATAGAGATATATAGATATCTAATGAACGATTATGGAGACGCCGCGCAAGCATTAAATTTTGGAAGGCGGGGGCGGCCTTTTATAGTTATTCAAATAAAAAGATTTTTCAGTCACCATGTTTTTTTTACCAATGGAATAGATTCGCGGGGTGTCAGCATGAAAATTTCAAACTTTGCATTTAAGTGACACCCTATATATATATATATATATATATATATATATATATATATATATATCATTTCACTTACTAAGGACATTTCCTTATTCTTTCTGAAATGTCACTTAATTTTCGATAAATCATCGTCTCCTCCATTAGCTACTTTCCATACGTGATTTACGACTCATAAATCCAAGGATTAGCTCTCAAAAGAGGAATTCTGAATGGTAAAAATCCTTTCCAGCGAGGCTCCTCATATCCGCGCGCTTCTAACATTCAAACATCGGACACACATACACACACACAGATAGATAGATAGATAGATAAGAGAGAGAGAGAGAGATACTTTTCTCGTAACTTTAGAAATCGCTTCCAGATATATCTTGACTTCAATCTGTTTACATAACAGATTCCATTGTGTTCCTCTATCTTTACTGAAAGAGTAAATATCTGCTACACTGCGAACTTTCTATTGTAATATTGAGTCCTTTCTTATTTGATAAGGATTAAACTATACAAAATTCTTTCAATATATATATATATATATATATATATATATATATATATATATATATATATATATATATATATGGGAATGAACTCAGAATGGTCCCCTGAGTTTTTAATGATACACACAGACAGTGCATGGAACAAGGAACTCTTCTGGGATAATTAAATCCACTATAGTCCGAATAAGTAATGGTAAATGACAAATACCATAGTTTTTCTTTTTCATGATGCTAGCCCGACGTGGGCAACGGGTCACTCGCAAAGAGGTCCCATAAATATAGCTTCCCTCACCAGCTATCTGCAAAGCAGACAGGATCCAGCTTTGGGACATGGATCTAGGGTTTAAAGCACCTAGCCATGCTACATTTAGAACCTCAATATAAGCAAAAGACTCGCTGCCTTCACGTCAGATTGAATGCATCAAAGAAAAAGAAAAAGAAAAAGGGGGTAACTATTATATTTTTAGCCAAAAACCAAAACTTAAACCTCAACTGGCAGAATTGAGCGTCCACTTTTCAAGGCACATAACATGTCCATTACTTATTCGGACTATAGTGGATTTAATTATCCCAGAAGAGTTCCTTGTTCCATGCACTGTCTGTGTGTATCATATATATATATATATATATATATTATATATATATATATATATATATAAATTAATTTGGAAGAAAAATATTATACACACACACACACACACACACACACACATATATATATATATACACACACACACACACACACACACACACACACACACACACAGAACGTCAAAAATAAACAAAAAAGTTCGTATGAACATAAATCGAGACCCGGTGACGGCAGGCGGCGCGCAGCAAAATCCAGCTGTTTATCCTTTCACACAATAAAGAAATTGGTTAGTAGATAAATTGGTACCCTAGGTAGCCTAGTAGTTAAGATGCTGGTGTGCTGATGGGGCGTGGTTCGGATTCCACGTTAAACTGTAGGTCTAAAGTGGAGTGAGAAGCTTGACCTTCGTCAGAATAAACAATTCGGGCAGAGGCAAAACAAGGTTAACCGAGGGGATCACCTGACGATCAAGGCCCCCACTTTTTTCCACCTGAAGATCAGGGGCCCCAAATTAAAAAAAAAAAGATAAAAATAATAAGATTAGAAAAATTTTGTTGTGATAAAAAAAAAATTTATGGGAAACATAAAGGTGGATCGGGCTGGGGGAGATAATCTTCAGGTGATCCACATATATATATATACACACATACACACACACACACACACACACACACACACAATATATATATATATATATATATAATATATATGCCCGGTTAGGTTAATCGAATGCACGGTTAGGTCAACTGAATGCCTGGTTAAGTCAACTTTACGCCCTTGATGATTGGTTAGGTTAAGTCGTGATATTTTCGTTAGTTTTAACGAAAATATCACAACTCAACTTAACCAATCGTCAAGGGCATACAGTTGACCTAACCGGGCATTCAATTAACCTAACCGGGCATTATATCCTACAGAATGAATTGTTTGTTTTATTTGTCAAAACTGGGAGGAGTATCTTCAGGTGGATCTGGCTGGGGTGGGGGGGGAGATCTTCAGATGGACACTCTGGGGAGGAAGATCTTCAGGTGATCCTAGATCGGTTTTACATAATTATGATAGAGGAAACTAACCTAACCACTACGACTCCTATCGGTGTTACCTTAACCTAAAAATTTAACATAAAAATAAAATAAATTTTGCCACCTGAAGATCAAGGCCCTCAATTTTTCCCACTTGAACATCAGGGCACCCCCAGATGAGGCTGGGGGCCCTGATCTTCAGGTGATCCAACCAAGGTATAAATTATAAATTATAAATATTCATTATATAAATTAGAAATTACAAATATTGATTATATATCATATATATTGTCAGCTGACAAATATAGGAATCCGAGAGCCGGACAGAAGGCACGCACAAAGACACTTCATGCGTTATCGAGACAACAGGTACCGACAAAGATAAAAAGAGGCAAATTCTCGGACGACAACAAGGCAACGAAACCGGCACCACCATTGGAAAACGAATTGGAACCACCTGTATGCGAAAAACGATAGAGAAAAAATAAAAATAATCCTAGCCAACATTCAAATCATTCCCCGGACAAAGTTTTATACCTGAAAGGACTCATGCAAGAAGCTGGAGCAGACTTTGCAAAGTTTGCATGCCTCACAGAAACTAATCTAAAGGACTGCCAGGCGAACTGTGAAAACTGTGAGTTCTGTGTTGACAAAAAAGAAATACAAATTGACAACTATAACATCCTCCGAGCTGACAGAACAGTGAGACGTAAAGGAGGATGTGCTATTTACACATGCGAAAGGCATATGACAGAAATGACTATAAGTACTTCAAACAGCTACGTAGAATGTGTAGCAGCAAAAGTTGAAAAATTAAATATGGTACAAATTGCAATGTACAGACCCCCAAACATGCCAACCTCAAAATTTTCAGATTCCATTACAGAAGTAAGAAACTGGATAAAAGATCTACACTCTCCAACCCCAAATATTTTTCTCTGTGGTGATTTTAATTTCCCATTCATGAAATATAAGAGGATAGGAAAATTATATGTATAAACCAGGACAAGGGGGGCACACGGGAAGACCTGGAGCAGGTAAAATGCTACTAGCTCTAGCTGATGAATTTATGTCAACACAAGGAATAACAGAAAACACAAGAAAAAACAACTGCCTAGATTTGGTATTCACAAACAACAGCAACCTAATTGATAATGTAGAAATATATCCAACTATAATATCGGATCACAACGTCATTGAAATAACAACTAATATAAAGGCAACAGGAAAGAAAAGAACACGCACAACAGAAAGAAGCAAATTCGAAATTTTTAATTTTCACTCCAAAGCTATAAACTGGGAAGATGTTGCATCCAGTATGGAAAACCATTTTCGAGGCCAAGACAACGGAGATGCTAATGACTTTAGAGGAGAAGACGTTGGAATTTGTGGAAAGACATGTCCCAAAAACACAACAAAGAGGAAAGAGAAGCAGGTTCGAGAGACAAAAGAGGTCATTGTTCCGAAAGAGAAAAAGATTGACTGCAAAATTAAGTAACTGTAAAGATAAGAACATCAGAAAAATATTAAATGATAAACTGCAGAGTATTGATGGCGTCATACAGGACCTAATTGAGAAGCATACACAAAAAGAAGAAGACGCTATAAAAACGATAAAGGTTAACTCAAAGTAATTCTATAATTTTGCAAAAAGGAAGTCGAAAAACCATGCGACTATCGGACCTTTGAAAAACGAAGACAGTGTTTTATATGATGATCTAACAGAAGTATCTCAAATATTAAGAGCTCAGAACGAATCATCTTTCAGTATCCCAAAAACTGACAAACTGATATGCGATAGAAACGCGTTCTTTGAAGAAGAACTACAAGGGGAAAGTATAACGGACTTCGACTTTACGACGGATGATATTACACAAGCTATAGGGAAACTAAAAGCACACTCAGCGGCAGGACTGGGTAAATGGAATGCCACACTGATCAAAAACTGCAAAAATGCAATCGCTGAGCCCCAATATTGGATATGGAGACGATCACTAGACACGGGAGAAATACTGGGCATCTGAAGAGCGCGAACATAGTCCCAATATACGTATAAAGGAGATCGATCCGAGGCCAAAAACTATAGGCCAGTGTCGCTTATATCTCATCTCACTAAAATATTTGAAAGAATAGTTAAAAATAAAAATCTACTAGGGCCACTCAATATATTTTGCCCCACCTTTTTTTTTTCTTTCCAAGTTTCCTTGTAAGTTCCAAAAATTTTGTACACAAGTAGTTACATACCTTTTTAACAAGTTTTTATTTTTCCACAGAGTCTCCATCCTTTTCTACGGCTTTCCTCCACCTCGAAACAAGGGCCTTTATTCCTTGCTGGTAAAAGTCCGCTGGGTTCAGCTGGAGCCATCTCTTAACCTCCTCAACAACCTCATCGTCACTCTGAAACTTTCTTCCACGAATAACATCCTTCATTGGCCCAAACAAATGGAAGTCTGGAGGTGCCAGATCCGGGCTGTATGGAGGGTGGGGTAACACAGTCAAGCGCATTTTTATGATGGCCTCTCTTGTTTGCAAACTACTGTGTGGTGTTGCGTTATCGTGCAAAAGAAGGACGTCTTCCAGTTTTATCTCCGGTCGAACTTGCTTTATACGTCTCTGGAGTCTCTGTAGGGTAGCAATATATGCCTCTGAGTTGATTGGATTGTTTGTCCTTTCTAGATAATGTCCACCAGAATCACCCCTTTCATGTCCCTGAAGATGGTGGCCATAACCTTTCGTGCAGAGGGAGCCATTTTGAACTTTTTCTATTGTGGGGAGTCTGCGTGATGCCACTCCATGGATTGGCGTTTTGTTTCAGGTTCAAAGTGGTGTACCCAAGTCTCATCCCCAGTCACAATTCGTGAAAGAAGTCATCCCCTTCTGTCTCGTATCGAACCAACGACTCAGAAGCAATTTCTTTTCTTTGGGCTTTGTGATCTTCAGTCAGTTCGCGAGGAATAAACCGTGAACACACTTTTGAGTATCCCAGTTGCTGAATTATCGTATTCACATTTCCCTCACTAATTCCTAGCTCGAGTGATAGCTCCTTGTATGTGACGCGCCGATTTGATGGAATGATGCTGTTAGCACGTTGTACAGTGTGAGATGTGACAGCGATGCCGGATGACCGCTGTGGCTCATCATCGAAGCTGGCTCTCCCTCTCTCCGATGATCTCACACGTTTAGACCAGCGTCCAACTGTGCTTCGATCAACAACAGCATCTCCGTAAACGTTTGTAGACGTACAACAGCATCTCCGTCAACGTTTGTAGACGTACAACAGCATCTCCGTAAACGTTTGTAGACGTTTGTGAATATTTCCAACTGTTTCTTTCTCTGCGGTTAAGAACTCGATAACAGCTCTTTGTTTACGAAGCACATCACTGTCACGCTATTTTCGAAACTGCGTTAACCATCGGTTTTATACAAGGGCATTTAAAAGTGGTTTTATACAGGGCGGGGGTTCAAACTGGAAAAATCCAGTTATGTGAAGCGCAGAAAGTTCAAACTTACGGCCCAAAAGATATTTCAGCCCCATGGCCTATTATTTAGCTAAGAAAAAAGGGTCGGGCAAAATATATTGAGTGCCCCAAGTATGACTCTCTGGAAACTCAGAAAAAATTCAATGATAACCAGCATGGGTTTCAGTCAGGCAGATCATGCCTATCACAACTAATGGAACACTACAACAACATTATCGATGTACGTGAAAGTAATGAAAACTATGATGTAATATACACAGACTTTGCCAGAGTTCGACAAGTGTGACCGTGGAATCATAATACATAAACTGAAATATATGGGAATAACAGGAAAAGTAGGGAAATGGATATATAATTTTCTTAGTGAGCGGCGGCAAGGCGTTACAATCAAGGAGTATCTTCATCAGAATCAGAGGTCCTCATCTCAGTACCACGAGGACCAGTATTAGCTCCACTACTCTTCATAATCATGCTAACTGACATAGATGAGGACGTTACCATAGACAGTACAGTAACATCTGTTGCCGATGACACAAAGATCAGTTGAAAAATAAGAAGCCCAGAAGATATAGGATCTCAACAAACCAACGTGAACAGAATCTACAAGTGGACAGAAGACAACAATTTGAAGTTTAACACTGAGAAATTTCAGCTGTTACGGTACAGAAAAAGAGAAGACCTAAAATCCATGGAATATTATACCCCAAATGGACAAGAAATTCAGAGAAATTCTAAAGCAAAAGATTTAGGGGTTATAATGACTGATGATGCGAAATTTGAAACACAACATAAGATAGCAGTAAACAGAGCAAAGAGAATAACTGGGCAGATACTGAAAACCTTTAAACGAAGGGATAGGAATATAATGATTCCTCTACTGAAAACACTGATCATACCGAAATTGGAATACTGCTCGGTCCTAACATACCCATATAAAAAAGAAGACATTAGACAAGTAGAAGGGATTCATGGAAGCTTCACAGCCAAGATCAATGTGTGCAAAGAACTAAATTACTGGGAAAGGGTACGCGAACTAAACCTATATTCACTGGAAAGGAGAAGACATACACACACACATCATTATTTACACTTGGAAAATAATGGAGAAACTAGTCCCTAATCTTACTCTGAACCCTGTAACTCCCCAAACAACGGTGGAAAGTAGAAAAGGAAGACTGTGTCGTGTTCTCAAATTAAAGGCGAGGTAGGGAACATCTTTAACCCTGAAAGAAAATAGTTTTGTTGTGAGAGGATCAAAACTGTTTAATCAGCTGCCCAAAGACCTAAGGAACCCGATGAGCAGGGCATACCTGGCTATGTGAGGTGGAGAGTACAAGAAACCAACTCACTACTTCACCAGGCCAACTCGAGAGGAGGGGCGACAAGGTTGACCTTCGTGAAATGAGGAATCATCGTGCGGGACATTTGAAAGGTTGAAAGGAACATAAATTATAAATTATAAATATTCATCATATAAATTATAAATTTTAAATATTCATTATATAAATTATAAATTATAAATATTCATTATATAAATTATAAATGGAAAACAAATGGAATAATAAATAGAAAGTAGATTTAAATGTGAATTTTTTTTTAATGTAAATGACATTTATTGAATATTTTTTGAAAGCGATGCGCGAATGTTATCAAGATTTTAACCATAATTCAAGAAACTTTTTTCATATTCTGGGAATCAAATCATAACTGTGCTTTAAAGATAGATTCCATTGGGACCACGTTCGTATTTCCTATATCCAGACTATCAACGTAAACCTTTCAGGTCCTTCATATATTGTGTATATATATATATATATATATATATATATATATATATATATATATATATATGAAAATTATTTCACGAAGGTAACACGTGAAAAATATTTATGATGAATAAAACCACGAAGGAAAGGAAACACAAAATGGTGCTCAAGCGCTTTCGTCTAATGACATCCTCAGGAACACTGAAGTATATAAAAAGGTTAAGCCTATATATAGGTTACAGAAAGAAAAAAAGAAAAAATAAATAACATACATACACACACACACACATATATATATATATATATATATATACATACATATCTATATATACAAATACACACATACATACATACATACATATATATACAATAAACAGAGAAGTAAAAATAATAAAAAATTAAAAATTAAAACCTTAAAGGATTACCAGTGAGGCGTACAGATTGTAAGGAAAAATATCGATTTTTAGCACAAGATCAAATGGATTATAAAAATACAAATTTATACTGGAACTCTGCCGGGTTTTAACACAATGCTGCCTATGGTCAGGTTTCGATATATATAAAAAAAAAAAAAAAAAAAAATGCAAATTAAAAGTTAATCGATTTTTAGCACAAGATCAAATGGATTATAAAAATACAAATTTATACTGGAACTCTGTCCGGGTTTTAACACATTGCTGCCTATGGTCAGGTTTCGATATATATAAAAAAATAAAATGCAAATTAAAAGTTAATAAAGTAGAAGACAAGTTTACCAAAGATTTAATGTTTTACACTTCTTATCTAAATCTGCTTTAAAGGAATTCAACATAACAGGATCGAGTTGAAAAAGACCTTTGCTTATGTTGAAGTTATTTGAAAGTTGGATAATGGCAGACTCAAGAATATTTCTATTAACAATGTTGCTTGAATGGAATAAAACTGAAGCATTATTCCAATCAATACAGTGGGCTAACTCTGACAAATGGACAAAAAGGGCACTGGACAACTGTCCTGTTCTAACGGAATATTGATGCTGTTTTATACGTGTGTGCAAATCCTTTCCCGTCTGACCTATGTAAAAGGAATCACATTGTTTACAACCAATTTTATAGATAATGCCTGAATTATTGGTAGGGCTATTTTTTACTATGATATTTTTCACAATATTGTTATATGAAAATACTACATTAATATCCAAAAGTTTAAGTACATTAGCAATGCCTAAAAAGCCCGGGAAAAATGGAAGTACTAAAATATTTTTTGACAAAGTACGAGTGTTAATATTGACACGATAGAAAGTTCGTTTTGCCTTGTTGAGACAAGATTCCATAAACGCAGATGGATAACACAAATCACTTCCAATACCGTTGATTTTTTCCAATTCGGCATCGATGTATTCCGGACTGGCGATCCTAAGGGCGCGGAGAAACATTGATGAAAATATGGCCTTCTTAGTGGGGGTATCATGTCCCGAGTAAAAGTGTACGTAGGACAAATTGTTTGTCGTTTTCCGATAGATACTAAACTTAAAACCTGGGCTTTCCCTATGTACACGCACATCCAAAAATGGGATTGAATTGTCTTGCTCAACTTCTAAAGTAAACTTAATGAGGGGACTTGATCATTTAACTGAAGGAGGAAGCTATCCAGGTCACGATTCATGGGCCAGATACACAAAATATCGTCGACGTACCGCAACCAAGGGATGCCAACCCCCAGGATTCTCGGAATATAGGTAATTTCGAAAAACTCCATATAAATATTGGAGAGGAGGGGCGATAAGGGGTTGCCCATAGCCATCCCAAAAACTTGTTGATAATACTCGTTATTGAAAGTGAATTTACAGTCTTTGATGCAAAGCTTAATGAGTTCCAAAACAATGTGTGAAGGTAGTGGCAGGTCATACTTATGTAATTCTTGGGAGAGAAAGTCAAGCATATCGTCAATCGGCACTTTTGTAAACAATGAACAAACATCAAAACTAATCAATTTATCGTTAGTTTCAGTACGTGCATTATTCAATTTTTCCGTAAGATCCATGGAATTTTTTACATGTGCATCAGAGATAGTTCCAAGAATGGGGGACAAGACTTTGACAAGCCATTTGGAGAGTTTATAAGTAATAGAGCCCACCGAGCTAATAATAGGGCGCATAGGGTTACCAGGTTTGTGGGTTTTAATAAGACCGTAAAGGTAGGGCAGAGCAGGTGAAGTGGACATGAAAAGCGGAATTAAGTTCTTATGATCTTTGAGAAGGCGTTTCAAGCCACTATTAAATGATTTGATGACGTCATCCTGCGGGTTCTTCCTAAGTTTGGTGTATGTGGCGGGGTCCTGGAGAAGCTCGTTCATCTTTCCGATGTAGTCCACTTTGTCCATAATAACTATGGTGTTAGCCTTGTCTGCTTTAGTAATATGGAGCTCCCCATCTTTTTTTAATTGTGAGAGGCTATTGCGAAAACCTGCTCTGCCCCACCTTTACGGTCTTATTAAAACCCACAAACCTGGTAACCCTATGCGCCCTATTATTAGCTCGGTGGGCTCTATTACTTATAAACTCTCCAAATGGCTTGTCAAAGTCTTGTCCCCCATTCTTGGAACTATCTCTGATTCACATGTAAAAAATTCCATGGATCTTACGGAAAAATTGAATAATGCACGTACTGAAACTAACGATAAATTGATTAGTTTTGATGTTTGTTCATTGTTTACAAAAGTGCCGATTGACGATATGCTTGACTTTCTCTCCCAAGAATTACATAAGTATGACCTGCCACTACCTTCACACATTGTTTTGGAACTCATTAAGCTTTGCATCAAAGACTGTAAATTCACTTTCAATAACGAGTATTATCAACAAGTTTTTGGGATGGCTATGGGCAACCCCTTATCGCCCCTCCTCTCCAATATTTATATGGAGTTTTTCGAAATTACCTATATTCCGAGAATCCTGGGGGTTGGCATCCCTTGGTTGCGGTACGTCGACGATATTTTGTGTATCTGGCCCATGAATCGTGACCTGGATAGCTTCCTCCTTCAGTTAAATGATCAAGTCCCCTCCATTAAGTTTACTTTAGAAGTTGAGCAAGACAATTCAATCCCATTTTTGGATGTGCGTTGTACATAGGGAAAGCCCAGGTTTTAAGTTTAGTATCTATCGGAAAACGACAAACAATTTGTCCTACGTACACTTTTACTCGGGACATGATACCCCCACTAAGAAGGCCATATTTTCATCAATGTTTCTCCGCGCCCTTAGGATCGCCAGTCCGGAATACATCGATGCCGAATTGGAAAAAATCAACGGTATTGGAAGTGATTTGTGTTATCCATCTGCGTTTATGGAATCTTGTCTCAACAAGGCAAAACGAACTTTCTATCGTGTCAATATTAACACTCGTACTTTGTCAAAAAATATTTTAGTACTTCCATTTTTCCCGGGCTTTTTAGGCATTGCTAATGTACTTAAACTTTTGGATATTAATGTAGTATTTTCATATAACAATATTGTGAAAAATATCATAGTAAAAAATAGCCCTACCAATAATTCAGGCATTATCTATAAAATTGGTTGTAAACAATGTGATTCCTTTTACATAGGTCAGACGGGAAAGGATTTGCACACACGTATAAAACAGCATCAATATTCCGTTAGAACAGGACAGTTGTCCAGTGCCCTTTTTGTCCATTTGTCAGAGTTAGCCCACTGTATTGATTGGAATAATGCTTCAGTTTTATTCCATTCAAGCAACATTGTTAATAGAAATATTCTTGAGTCTGCCATTATCCAACTTTCAAATAACTTCAACATAAGCAAAGGTCTTTTTCAACTCGATCCTGTTATGTTGAATTCCTTTAAAGCAGATTTAGATAAGAAGTGTAAAACATTAAATCTTTGGTAAACTTGTCTTCTACTTTATTAACTTTTAATTTGCATTTTATTTTTTTATATATATCGAAACCTGACCATAGGCAGCAATGTGTTAAAACCCGGACAGAGTTCCAGTATAAATTTGTATTTTTATAATCCATTTGATCTTGTGCTAAAAATCGATTAACTTTTAATTTGCATTTTTTTTTTTTTTTTTTTTATATATATCGAAACCTGACCATAGGCAGCATTGTGTTAAAACCCGGCAGAGTTCCAGTATAAATTTGTATTTTTATAATCCATTTGATCTTGTGCTAAAAATCGATATTTTTCCTTACAATCTGTACGCCTCACTGGTAATCCTTTAAGGTTTTAATTTTTAATTTTTTATTATTTTTACTTCTCTGTTTATTGTATATATATGTATGTATGTATGTATGTGTGTATTTGTATATATAGATATGTATGTATATATATATATATATATATGTGTGTGTGTGTGTATGTATGTTATTTTTTTTCTTTTTTTCTTTCTGTAACCTATATATAGGCTTAACCTTTTTATATACTTCAGTGTTCCTGAGGATGTCATTAGACGAAAGCGCTTGAGCACCATTTTGTGTTTCCTTTCCTTCGTGGTTTTATTCATCATATATATATATATATATATATATATATATATATATATATATATGTGTGTGTGTGTGTGTGTGTGTGTGTGTGTGTGTGTGCTGTGTGTAAATTCCACAATAAACACTTGAAATGAATGAATGTTACATACCCACAGTTAATAATAAAAAGTGATTTCAAGGTCTTTCGTGTGCTCCACTATCTCAGTGGTGTAGTAATTAGCGCCATCCTCATACTGTCACCCAATATGGATATGTAATCTTGTGAATTGAAACGTCCATCTACGAGGATGGTGCCAGAGGACGGTGCCACAAGAGGACGGGGCCACAAGGGGACGGTGCTACATGTCCATTCTGTTATTTTAGGAGGGTTTTGGCAGGGGCTGTATTTCTATCCATATATATATATATATATATATATATATTTAAAGAGAGAGAGAGAGAGAGAGAGAGAGAGAGAGAGAGAGAGAGAGAGAGAGAGAGTTATACTAACTACGAGTGGTTTGACTCTTTCTCTTATGAGAACGGTGACGGAAGGTTGTCTCGACTTTCCAGGTTACAAATTGCTTAATGCAGACTGAGCCACATAAAAGGGGCCACAAGAAAGTTTTACACATAAAAAGAAAGGAAATATTTGCATGTGGCCGCTTCTATATGGTTCACCCTGTATTTTACTGAAAGAATTTCAAAATCTACAAAATTGTTCATTTTACAATATCCAGTAACTGCAAATTCTGAGTTAAAATCCTGGCATGTTGGGAGGGCAGGATGAGAGTAGGGAGCAACTCTTTCCTTCATTAAATACTACAGATAAATAGGGATGATGCAGTAAGTTCGGTCACAGTCCAAAACATGGAAACAGACACTTAATATTGAAAATGATGAAACGAATAATAATTTTTTGTCGATGCAGGACGAACGCACATTGTATGAACTTCGAGCGACATATGGATTCTTAACAGTAAAAGGAATATTATAAACTCAATTAAAAAGAAAATAATAGGAAATATAATATTTAAAAGGTTTAAAATAAAACAAAAAAGAACCACAGATAAATACAAAGCAATTTCCAAGTTTAGCGTTTGCAGAAGTAATTATCGTCAGTGTTGTAGATTTTACGGCTTCGAGATTGGTAATCAAATTTCAGTAAATAAACTGAGACAATAAAGGGAGACGTATTCGAGTACCCTTCAAAATAAGAAACATGAAGCAGAGCGAAGCGAGCAAAGTTGAAGTCAATTTAGTTTAATTCGATTTCGTTCGAGTGCGTCTTTATTGCAGCCTAATCATTTTGATGTTATTCCAGTCGGACTTTATTCCAGTTTCACCAATTTGATTTTGTTCCATTTCGATTTTATTCTAGTCTGATCTTACTCCAGTTTCATTTATTCAAGCCTGGCAATCCCAGCTTATTCCAGTTCGACTTTATTCCTGCATGAACAATCCGAACTTATTCAAGTCCTACTAAATTCTAGACAATTTAATTCCAGTCCAGTCATTTTGATTTCATACCTGGTTGATATTATTCCAGTCTCAGTTTTGGGATTCGACTTTACTCTTTAAATATGAAAACTGGAGTAAGATCCAAAGCTTAGCAGAATTTCATAACTAGAAAATAATTTTTTAGTTAAATAAACCCACGGAAAGACTACCGTTAATTAACAAGAACTAAAAGCCATTCTTGCTCACACAAACCAGCAAGTCATTGCAACTCTATTAATGAATCTCACCAAATATCGCAACGATTCCTAATATTCCCAATTCGATTTTCAATATAGAAATATTAAGGATCCTAACAACCCAACCTAAAGTACACTTTAAAGGAAATCTTATCTCCAAATCGTGTCTAAAGAGAACAACGAACTTGCCTTTTGAGTTTACAAGGTCAATATCTTCGAAGGCGGGTCTTTTTTTTTAGGGGGGGAGGGGGAATAATACTAATTAACTCCTGACAACTTCCCAAAATGTTTTTCTTTGGGAAAACTTGAACTATCTTATTTACACTTCCTTGCATTCAGCAATATTAGTAAGCAAAAATAAATCAGATTAAAGGTTTAAATTAAAAGTGAGGTGAAAGGGTTCAGTACTCTATCTTGTTTATATAGCTATATATTGTAGTCACCATTTTATAGCAGCAGCATGGCTAGGTACCAGTTTGTAAAGGTAGATTTATTGAAGCAAATGAAAGGCTACCAATTTGTAGCAAAGGTGAATAGGTTATCGGTTTATAATTTTGATTGGTTGATGAAATAATTAATAGGATAGTTAATTATTTGAAAGGGGGTCACCGGATACTTTACAAGAACCAATCAACAAAGAAAAAGGATAAGCTGCACGGCTTTTACCTTTAATTAACAAACGTAAATTATTGCAATGATTAATAAAGTACGGCACATACAACAACAAAAAATGCTATTATTAATTATATAAATCAATGTTGTAGTTACTATTGATTTATAGGCAGGAATTAAATATTTTCAAAGAAATAAAGAAATAAATACACAGAAATAAATGGAAAATTAATAAAATCGTTACAAGAGTTAAACGATCACGCACACTCGTGTTCAGTAGGCCCACAGCGATAGGCCTATTTGACGAGATGTTCATCTTCACAATATAAGCTGTAACTGACTTCTCCAGTGCTCTTCAGTGAAATCCCTTGTGAGGCTTCATTTTTACAAGAAATCAAAGAAGGAATTTATCAGAAAACGTAAAGACTATAGACGCATAAACATGGTGCCTTTCATTGTGAGCTTTTATGAATGTCTTCCTGATCTCTCTTGATTTCCGGCACTTGGTCACTTCCGATTGATGTAAAACTTTAAATTCCATCGAGGATGAGAAATGCTTTGATAGTTCAATTTTGTTTCACTCAAGCAACATTGTTGATAGAAATATTCTTGAGTCTGCCATTATTCAACTTATAAATAATTTTAACATTAGCCAGGTCTTTGTTCGCTTGATCCTGTTGTTTTGAATTCGTTCAGAACGGATTTAGACAAGAGGGGCAAAGTGCTAAAACTCGTAGTTTTTTCTTACTTATAAACTTGTATGCTCCTCCTACAATTTTTATTTTTCCATTTTATTTATTTGTTTATTTTTTTCGTAACCTATAATATAGTCTCGAACTTGTTATTTATTTCAGTGTTCCTGAGGATGTCATTAAACGAAAGCGCTTGAACACCATTCTGTGTTTCCTTTTGTCTTCGTGGTTATTTTCATCATATATATATATATATATATATATATATATATATAT
The DNA here is from genome assembly GCA_023014485.1 of Bathynomus jamesi. NCBI lineage: Eukaryota > Metazoa > Arthropoda > Malacostraca > Isopoda > Cirolanidae > Bathynomus > Bathynomus jamesi. The sequence continues at coordinate 242,696 of JAJOZX010000105.1, forward strand.
ATATATATATATGATTCCTTAACTAATTTTCTAATTTTTAATTAAATATAACTGAATGAAAATCATTTGACATTTTCTAGCAATTCAAAGTAAAAAGCTAAATTTAATATGATTTGTTAAATTATTGCCATGATTGTCAATCTTCTAAATTAATTAATAATTTCTAAACAAAATTTAATATTACAATTAATTTTTTTTTTGTTTCAGAAACTCTCTAAAGTCAACAATGAATTAAATATAGCGTGCCACATCCAATGTCAAAATCCAAAAGAGCCTAACCCCTTTAGACTGGCATTCTTCCCCTCGAGGGAAAGAATGCCGGGCAGGAACAATTTAATATTTAAAATTGAAATGTTTCTAAAGACCCCTTTCACACTTAACGTCACGGAGAACTAAATTACTAAAGTGACTTTTCGTGGTAAACGCTCTGGGCAAAGTTCTTCGCTTGGCACTTCTTTTACAAAGAAAGATAAAGGAGGCACTTCAGTATTTCTTAACAGGAAGAGGTGAGCAGACTCACTGTCAAGGATGTTGAAGGTTTTTGGTAGAATAAATTAAGGTGAGGAGCTGGGCACACAAATAGATATAGTTCCAGTAGTTATGTAAATGGGTATCAACTGACCATTGAATAAACGATATTGGAGAAGACAACCTTTAAAAATTGGGTATGATATAAACTGGCACAAAGATAAGGGGTACTGTAGATTGTAAAATTGAATGTGCCATTTTATCACGTATATATATATATATATATATTATATATATATATATATAATATATATAATATATAATATATATTGCAGGCCTTTCATTTACTAGTTATTGGACTAAAACAATAGAAAATACTGTATATTCACAACTGGTGCAGATCTCCAGTTGGAGATTTCATTCTATTTTTAGGCCTATTAAAGCGGATTCCAAAGTGTTTGAATATTAATAGCCGATTATCGTTGAATTTATCGAACATAATTATAACAATGAATACGGAAAGATACGATAATTCCGATAATTCTGATAATTCAGATACTGTAACAATAGTTAATACGATAAACTGTGGAATGCAAAAATTAATGAATTGTTTCAGAGTATCGCTTTGTAATTGGTTTTAACTCTATAATAGCCTCATCCTCCCACCCCCGACCCCTCATTCAACTCCCCCTCCCAACAACCCCTCACTCCCCTCGAAATGAGGTAAAAACAGTTGAAATAGGATTTGATGTTCTGCTTGCATTTATTTAATAATAACACTAAAAAATGTTTCGAAACGAAAAGAATTGAAACGGAACCGCGATTAAATTAATGGAATATGAAGTTGATGTTAATTGACTTGACTTAAGAAATCGGTGGTGGCTCGATAAATTAATGAATGGTTTAGTGACCAATTCCTCATGCAACGGTTTGGGTCTTAGGATTACGTCTAAAACAATATTTTTGAATACTAAATTAGAAGAGATTTGTGCTGAGGAAAATGTACCCTTCGTAAAGCTGTGGTCGGGGTACTTGTAGGTTATCCTCCCCACCACCAATTTTGACAGAATATTTTTGTTAAAACTAACGAAAATATCACGACTTAACCTAACCAATTATCAAGGGCGTACAGTTGATCTATTAGTAAATAGTAAATACTATTCCAGAAACAATGTTATAATTAATAATAGATCAACTGTACGCCCTTGATAATTGGTTAGGTTAAGTCGTGATATTTTCGTTAGTTTTAACGAAAATATTCTGTCAAAATTGGTGGTGGTGGTGGTGGTGGTGGGGGGGGGGGGGGGAGATAACCTACAAGTACCCAAATTTGTGTCATTACCTATAAATAAGTTATCCCAGTCCACTACTCTCATCCTATCCGCAAAACTATCAAAATTGGCCCTACGAAAATCAGGGACTTCTATTACGTTACTATCCTTAGTGCTTTCTATCAATAGCTTAAACCTAAGAATTTGATGATCACTACATCCTAAACTCTCGCCTACTTCTAAACCTCCGACTATATTTTCGCCGTTCGTCATCACCATGTCTAAAATATTGTCACCGCGCGTTGGTTCGGTAACCATCTGTCGTAAAAAATTATCTTCCATGAACTCAACCAGTCTCAAACCCTCCTCATTACCAGTAAAAGTCTCGTAATTAACATTAGGGCAGTTAAAGTCTCCGACAATTATACTATTCCGATTATCAATAAAGTTACCAAGAAGTGAGTAAAATCTAGTGTCAATATCGAGGGGTTGAACGGGAGGTCTATAAACAACAACAAAATTAAAACTAAGGTACTTGTAGGTTATCTCCCCCCCACCAATTTTAACAGAATATTTTCGTTAAAACTAACGAAAATATCACGACTTAACCTAACCAATTATCAAGGGCGTACAGTTGATCTATTAGTAAATAGTAAATACTATTCCAGAAACAAACAATGTTATAATTAATAGTAGATCAACTGTACGCCCTTGATAATTGGCTAGGTTAAGTCGTGATATTTTCGTTAGTTTTAACGAAAATATTCTGTCAAAATTGGTGGGGAGGGGGGGAAGATAACCTAAAAGTACCGTGGTCGGAATTCAGTGATCCTAGCCTTTTTATAAAAGATGGGGGTGCATTTTAATGAAATAGGTAATGCTTGGCTAGGTAGGTTAATTGACGAAAACGTTCGAAAGCTGTATAGGTCGAAGCCTTCTTTAAACGTTGTGGGTCCGGGAAATGTGGGTCCGACCTGAAAAATAGTTTAAAACGCCGACCCGTGGTAAAAAATAACTTAAATGTCTTTTATTGTAACGCGCGTAGTATTAGAAATAAATTGAAAAAATTAAGGCGATAATTTATTCCGGCAACTACGATGTAGTTGCTATCACTGAAACGTGGTTAAATATCGTGACTCGGGACTTGTTGGGCGAACTTGATATACCGCGTTTTAAACTCTTTACTAATGATAGGTTACATAGGATTGGTGGTGGCGTTTTGCTGTACATTCGTAATTCCGTTAGGGCTATCGAGGTTGAGATAAATTTTCCGGCAGCAATTAATGCGATATGCGTTGAAGTTAGGGCACGTAGTATTAGTTTTAATTTTGTTGTTGTTTATAGACCTCCCGTTCAACCCCTCGATATTGATACTAGATTTTACTCACTTCTTGGTAACTTTATTGATATAATCGGAATAGTATAATTGTCGGAGACTTTAACTGCCCTAATGTTAATTACGAGACTTTTACTGGTAATGAGGAGGGTTTGAGACTGGTTGAGTTCATGAAGATAATTTTTTACGACAGATGGTTACCGAACCAACGCGCGGTGACAATATTTTAGACGTGGTGATGACGAACGGCGAAAATATAGTTGAAGGTTTAGAAGTAGGCGAGAGTTTAGGATGTAGTGATCATCAAATTCTTAGGTTTAAGCTATTGATAGAAAACACTAAGGATAGTAACGTAACAGAAGTCCCTGATTTTCGTAGGACCAATTTTGATAGTTTTGCGGATAGGATTAGAGTAGTGGACTGGGATGACTTATTTATGGGTAATGACACAAATTTGCATTGGGAGGCGTTTAAAGAAAGTTTTATGAATATCGAAAGGGAGTTTATTCCTCGTAGGCCCAAGCTTGCTAGAAATCATGGTAGGCCTAAGTGGTGGACTATAGTCCGGTAGCACAGACCCTGATTTTACTGGAACCCTGCATTGTTTGTTATAAAGCAAATGTTTACATATTTTGAAAGCTTATACCACCCCATTCAAGACCATCGGGTGTACACCTGACCCCCGCTTGGCTTTTTCAATATGGCCGGCGAAACTGAAAAATCCCATATCCTGGTCAATACTTGATGGATTTTGATGATCTTGGTGTCATTTCTAGGGGTTTTTAGGATGATGAGTCGATCTGGAGTGGTTGCAGATACTTTGGGAGTCGTTTTGACCCACATTCGTCAATACTCAAGGTCATTGGAGGTCAAACGCCCCCAGAAATAAGGAATATCCCATATCCCGGGCAGTCGTGGAGATATTTTGGTGATCTTACTGTCGTTTTTATGGTTTTGGGCGAGAGTGAGTAGTTCTATAGGGTTTAAAATGAAATCAGGGATTATCTTCCCCAGGGTAAGGTGAATTCCAATATGTCTAATTATTCCTCTTATTTTTTCAGGTTGTTGAGATTATTGCTGATGGTGCTGCCCACCTGGTGGTTTGATGACGTCTTGGTTGTGCTGATTCCAAAATTGTTTTTGACTGCTGAATATGGAGAACATGGGGTCGACCAACAGTTGTTATCATGGATGTGTCAGCTGTTTTGTGGACAGTCGACTGGCCTGCTAGTGGCACAGTTGCTACATTTATCCAAACCTTCAAAGTATGGCTACCGAAACATCTTTCTCAGGCATCTGTAGTACTAGTTTTTGATCGCTACTATGATTTCTCTCCGAAATCAAGCACTCGGGCAATGAGAAGCAAGAGCAGCAGAGTTCACAAGCTGGACCTCAGCACCCCATTGCCTACAAGAGACGCTGTTCACGTGCACCGCGAACAAGGAGCAACTAAACACGCTGCTCTGTGAGCAAATCCTTGCTGACAGTGAGTATCTCGCAACTGTAACCCAAGACCATGAGCTAGTAGTGCTTGCAGGATGGAAGACCATACCGACTTCCATTGTGCGAGGCAGGAGTCGAGCAGTATTGGAGCTCTCATCATCTCATGAAGAGGCTGACGTGATAATAACACAACACGCTATCGCACAAGCTGAGAAAGATTCTGATGCCCGCATCTCCATCATTTGTGATGACACAGACGTGTTTGCCATGCTGACTCATTTCTATGAATTTAAGAAACTAGGCTGTCCCATGATTATGGAGTCTCCAGTGCGTGGCAGAAAATCAGTGGACATCCGAGCAACTGTAACCCAGCACAGTTGCAGCAATACATGGCATCGGCAAAGCCACTGCCATTGCCACAGCCAAGAAGGGTCGGAAGCTAGACAAGCTGGGGTCCCTTGATGCATGCTTTGACCATATCGAGAAAGAGGCAACAGCGTTTATTGTTGCATGCTATGAGGATAAGAAATCCTCATCTCTTACTGAGTGTCGTCAGCGTGTATGGGCTCAGAAGACAGGGAAATCGGGAACTGCTGCACCCAAACTATGTTCTCTACCACCAACAACTGAAGCTTTCCATCAAAATGTGCTCAGAGCCCACTACACTGTGGCGAACTGGCTCGATGCACTAAAGTGTGACCACACCACTTGATCCTGTGCATTATGGGTGGGAGAGAGACGAAACAAACAGAGTTCTCATCCCCAAAACAGTTGGTGAAGGAGTGTGCTTAGCACCAGATGAAGTTCTGAAACTAATCAGATGTGGGTGTGAATCACAATCAGCATGCAGGGGAGTCGCTGCGGCTGCATGGGACGCGGAATCCCTTGCACAATGTTCTGTACATGTGGCAGCGGCTTGGATTGCAACAATCCATTGACCCAAAACGCAAACGAAGAGCAGACTGATGATCCTGACGATCCTGACACAACCATGTCTTTTGATATTGCCCCCAATAAATGGTTACCTAATGTGAATAACTGCATCAAAGTTGTCAATGCCAATCCCCCAGCTAGGTGTGAGCTTTGTTTTGCTTACGAGGTCATATCTTGTAGCTTTGCAACCTTCCATAGAATGCATGTGCCCTGCACTTCAGCATAAATTGTGGTTTATATCCGAATATCCATATCCATATAATGTGGGTTATGTCATTTAAGCATTATGATCTGGTTTTATCGGCAAAAGATGTTAAGTGCTCAGCAGTTAGCTAGATTGTAGAAATTGTCACTGAAATAAAGCAAATACAGTGATGTCAACTGTGGCATTATCATATTTCAAGGTCAAACTTTAACCTCAAATGACCTTGACTTGACCCATGGAGTTGCAAAATGATATTCTACTGTTATCATGTGCCTATAGAACTACTCAGTCTCGCCCAAAACCATAAAAACGACAGTAAGATCACCAAAATATCTCCACGACTGCCCGGGATATGGGATATTCCTTATTTCGGGGGGCGTTTGACCTCCAGTGACCTTGAGTATTGACGAATGTGGGTCAAAACGACTCCCAAAGTATCTGCAACCGCTCCAGATCGACTCATCATCCTAAAACCCTAGAAATGACATGAAGATCAAAATCCATCAAGTATTGACCGGATATGGGATTTTTCAGTTTCGTCGGCCATCTTGGAAAATGGCGGCCATAGTGATAAAACCAAGCGGGGGGTCAGGTGTACACCCGATGGTTCTTGAATGGGGTGGTATAAGCTTTCAAAATATGTAAACATTTGCTTTATAACAAACAATGCAGGGTTCGCACCCCGTGCAACCGAACTACTAGGGAAATAGGCGAGTTCATAAACGAGCGTAACAAAGCGTATAGACTTAATAAGCGCAATGGCACGGTAGCTAACGTTAATAGATATATCGAGCTTCGACGTCAGGTTAAAAGATCAGTTAGGAATGCTAAGCATAATTTAGAGATACTTATAGCTGCGGATAGTAAACATAACCCAAAAAAGTTTTTCGATTAAGTGAATAATTTCGTAAGTCGATAAAAGATAATATATGCCCTCTCGTGGACGCTAATGGCGCTTTGGATTCCGATGATCAGGAGATGGCGGGTATTTTTAATAACTTTTTTGCGACAGTTTTTACCGTAGAAGACGTCAATAATGTCCCCGATGTGGACGATATCGTTCCATTTAGCAGCGAGACTATTTTGGATGAAATAACTGTTTACGAGGGTGGGATTGCGCATTATATCGATAGGCTAAAAGTTAGCAAGGCTCCAGGCCCTGACGCGTTTTATCCTAAACATCTGAAAGATTTGAAAGACGTTATCGTAGGCCCTTTAACGAAGATTTGTAATCATTCACTCGAAACGGGGATTATTCCTGACGACTTCAAATTAGCTAACGTCACGCCCATTTTTAAAAAAGGCGACCGCACAGTAGCTAGCAATTATAGGCCCATTAGCTTAACGTCAATTGTCGGTAAACTTTTGGAATCCGTAGTTAGGGATCGTATCATCGATCACTTAGAAAGTCGCGATTTGATTAATAGTAGTCAGCATGGGTTTCGACGCCATAGATCTTGTTTAACTAATATGTTAGAATTTTATAACGAAATAGTGCGCGAATACGATAGGCATAGAGTGGCTGACGTTATTTATTTAGATTTTAAAAAAGCGATCAATACAGTTCCGCATAGAAGATTAATTGCGAAGGTTAAAGCGCACGGTATACGCAGTCAGGTAGCTAACTGGTTAGAGGAATGGTTTCGTGCTAGGAGACAGAGGATCGTTGTTAATGGTAGTGAATCGGGGTGTTTGGATGTAGGTAGCGGTGTCCCATAGGGTTCAGTGTTAGGCCCATTGCTATTCGTAATTTACATTAACGACATAGATGTAGGATTGACTAGTAACGTGTCAAAATTCGCGGACGATACTAAAATAGGGCGTAAGGCTGTTAACGAGGACGATAGAAATAGGCTCCAAGACGATGTAAATAGGATTTCATGGAGTGGACGGATAAATGGCAGATGCAATTTAACGTAGACAAATGTAAAGTTTTGCATATAGGTTCTCGTAACAATAATTACACGTACACGATGGATGATAGAGAGTTAACGAGCGTTGACGAGGAAGTAGATTTAGGCGTACGCGTATCTAAGGATTTAAAAGTTAGGAACCAGTGCCTGGAGTCTTGCGCTAAAGCTAATAGGATGTTAGGCTTCATAGCGCGTAATTTCGAATTTAAATCGAAGAATATTATATTGCCCCTTCACAAGTCCCTAGTCAGGCCTCATTTAGAATATGCCGTTCAGTTTTGGTGCCCGTATTTGCGTGAGGATATTAATAGGTTAGAAAGGGTTCAGCTTCGTGCCACGAAACTAATTCCGTCATTGCGCAACAAGCCTTATGAAGAGAGGATTAAAGAGTTAGACTTGCATTCACTCGAAACCAGGAGATTAAGGGGGGAGCTTATTGAAGTTTTAAAAATCGTTAATAAAATCGGTAACGTAAATTTTGACAAACTGCTCATTTTCGATAATAGCAATACTCGTAATAACGGATTTAAGTTGCGTGGCAGACGTTTCATTACTAATATCGCTAAAAACTCCTTTACGTTTAAAGTAATTGATAAATAGAATAATCTTCCCGCGCCCGTCGTGAACTCTACCAGCGTTAATATGTTTAAGAACCGTCTAGATAGGTATTTTAAAAATATTAACGTTGTTTAAAATAAAAAAACAATTAGCAACAGGAGCTCTGGGGGTAGTGGTCTGGGATGAGTCTGTTGACGATTAATGCCAGCTTGTGACATGCCAGCGTGTGATGCCAGCAATGAAATTATTATTAAAAAAAAAAGAAAATTAGACTAACACGAACGTAGATGTAGCTTGTAGCGTAAACTAACCCACTTTTTGTTTTACTTTACCTACTTTTTTTTCTTATCCTCTCCTTACTTGCATGTCTGTAACTCTCTTTACTTGCATGTCTGTAGTTTGCATGGTATGACAGTGAGTTAAGACTGTGTTTGCATGATTTGTAAGCGTTCTTATTTTACTTCTTTTCATCTTTCACCCCTTTCCTATTCTCTTCGACTATTTTTCCGACTTGTCGGCAGTGGCCGGCGGATGATGATGGGGAGTCTTTCTTTCTCTTTTTCTGAATGAATGTTAACCCACGAATGATAGGTTTTGCTACTTACTTAACCCTTCTTATCCTCTTTTAACCCCCTCCTCTTTCCTTTCTCTCGGGCTAACCTTAGAGTGGATCTTAGGGTCTTTGTTAGCCTTAGCTTTTGTAGATCTGTAGAACTAGTTTTTGCCAATTTGCCATTTAATAGGTGATCTCTCTGAAGAGGATATAATTTTAGTAATTCAAATTATGTATAATTATTAATAAATTATAGAATTTTTAACCGCTATGTGTTACCTTAGGTATCAAGAGAGAGAGAGAGAGAGAGAGAGAAGAGAGAGAGAGAGAGAGAGAGAGAGAGATGAGAGAGTATATATATATATATATATACACACACACACACACAGTACACAACTACAGTATGTTTCTTTCGCTGTATAAATACTGATGCACAGGGTGAGCGAAAAGTCCCTGTGCACCTGCAAAAAGTGTAGTGAACCTGTACCTACACTGTGTTGGAAGTGGACAAGTGCACAGGGACTTCTCGTTCACCCTGTACAAACAGGATAGTAGGATAATGTTGAAATTAAATTAATAATGTTATCGAACGCCTATGTTGTTTTGTTTCATGGGGTTATTATTTAAGCTACTCTTCAACATTTGAGGCAATATGACGGAGAGGACCTATAGCTTTACGTGAGATCGCAAACACTGGTCGCTACATCATAATCTGGATGCACAGGACGGTCTCCCATCCAACTACTATCCAGATCCAATGTCGCTTAATTTCGTAGCCGATCGACGGGTCGACGGAAAATGGTATTGCGACATTGGCCACACTATATCTTCAAATGCGTATATAACTATGTTATGTTAATTTCGAAACATCAAATTAACACGATAAAAAATTATGATATTAACATTTGGAAACTTTTGAGGATAAAAATATACATAATTAAAAAAAAATTATAAAGTTAATATTTTATATTATTTTTTATAAATCTGGTTTATATTTTTCATATTTCTTATATTAAAATATACCGTATATTTATAAAATATATATTAGAAATAATTTTTCGTAAAAATATAGTATTTGTCCCTTTTAAAATAACTAATTTCCTTTGTCATATAATTTAAAATTTT
>JAJOZX010000105.1:255000-295000 GCA_023014485.1 Bathynomus jamesi
ACAAATCAACCCTTAGCAAACCACCTAACTCTTACATACGCAACCATGCACCTACAGTAATAATAACCACCCAATTTCACAATGTAATTTTGGTGTACTTGCTGGTAGTAACTCAAATTTTCAGCTTAAAATCATGGAATCATCGTTCATATTTAAATTAAAACCAGATCTCAATTCTGATGAATCATTGGCAGAGCTGTTCTCTTTCAATTAAAGCATTTATTTATTTATGTACTTACTTTGTTGAACTTTGCAATTTAAATTCATTTCCATTTAATTTTCGTAATCCCTTTTTGCAATTTGAATTTAATTTAATTTTAATTTTAAGTTCTTTTATGTTGGTCAATGTAATGCAAATTATTTACATTTTAATTAGTTATTTAGCTTTATTTAGCCCTGATAATGGAATGAGTGTATTCCGAAACGTCGGTACCAATTAAATTTGAAGAATACTAATCTTTTTTTCCTCTGGTTTACTGTTCATAATCAAACTGCACTTTCCTTCCTATCATTCAATATATATATACACACACACACACCCCATTCTCAATTGAATTGTTTATTTTATTTAACTTAGTCCTTAAACTTTAGGCTTTACTGGGCTATTATATTACATCTATTATAGTGATTACGGAACGATGAGATTTATAAGTTAGAAAAACAAATATGGTGATGTTATAATTAGCTGTGGGAAATGTTATAATTAGCTGTGGGAAATAGTCAAAGAGTTTATTCATTAAATATCTCTTAATAATGAGACGAAGTTCTCCGAAGAATTCAAATTAAATTTTACCCTTAGTGTAAGTGTCTTGGTACTCCATCCAATGTTTATAAACAGTGTTTGTTTGTACTATTTTCATTCATAAAAATTATCTATTACGATTTATAGTATTTGAGTTGCCATTTAATGTATTTTTCATAATTTTTACAAAAAAGTGTTGGAGGAATTGTGTTGGTAGGGCAACTAACTGTATCTTATTGTCCGAATACCCTTTGTATCTTTGTGTATGTAATTGATCCGACTGTACTGAATACAAAGTTGAAGCACCATGCTTACCCCACTGAGAATGGGGAATGAGTTTTTAGGTAATGGATACATAGAACTTCTTAGTAATGCACAGGCAAAAGAAATTCTTAAATATAACTTTTGGAATAAAATCGGATAAAATAATAAAAATAAATACACGTATTCGTTATAATTTAAAAAAAAACACCAACAAAAACTTACAAAAAAACCTTATATATATATTTCTTGATGGTCATTTCCTCAAAAACTACAGCGTATCACCTCAATATTCTGTCAAGAAATAAAAATACAGTAGCAAAAATGCCGTCTATTTATGAGATATTTTAGCAAAAGTTCTCATCACTTTTTTGGGGTAATACCTCCATAAGTTCTCGTTTGTCTTGTGTTTTATCCTTTTTACTGCAGTCGTTGATGATAAAAGAAACTAAAGAAAGCCATTTTTTCTTTCTTTTTTTTTGTATATGTAAAAATGTTCCAAATTAACACGCTTCAGTTCCTCTTTCCTTAATAACTCAAAAGAAGAAAGAGAGTAAAGCCTAAGTTCGCTGTTTGTCTGAAACTTTTACTGTTTATGTTCAATTCTGTGTCTTTTAAAAGCTTACTTTGTACTTTAATATTTAAATGTTATTTTCCATTAAAGAGAGATTAATAACATTCGATAAATGTTATTTTCCATTAAAGAGAGATTAATAACATTCGATAAATGTTGTTTTTCATTAAAGAGAGATTAATAACATTCGATAAATGGTATTTTCCATTAAAGAGAGATTAATAACTTTCGCTAAATGTTATTTTCCATTAAAGAGAGATTAATAACTTTCGATAAATGTTGTTTTTCATTAAAGAGAGATTAATAACATTCGATAAATGTTGTTTTTCATTAAAGAGAGATTAATAACATTCGATAAATGGTATTTTCCATTAAAGAGAGATTAATAACTTTCGCTAAATGTTATTTTCCATTAAAGAGAGATTAATAACTTTCGATAAATGTTGTTTTTCATTAAAGAGAGATTAATAACATTCGATAAATGGTATTTTCCATTAAAGAGAGATTAATAACTTTCGATAAATGTTATTTTCCATTAAAGGGAGATTAATAACTTTCGCTAAATGTTATTTTCCATTAAAGAGAGATTAATAACTTTCGATAAATGTTGTTTTTCATTAAAGAGAGATTAATAACATTCGATAAATGTTATTTTCCATTAAAGAGAGATTAATAACATTCGATAAATGCTATTTTTCATTAAAGAGAGATTAATAGCAATAGATAAATGTTATTTCCATTAAAGAGAGATTAATAACATTAAAAAAATGTTATTTACCTACTATTTACTATTCATTTAAATTGTATTTTTTATTTCCTCGATGTAATGATCTCTTTAAGGTGTTCTGGTCATCGGTTCGATTTCTTTTTGAATAAGTAGACAACCGTTGCGCATTCAAATATATTTTTCTTTCTTAACAAAAATCCTTCAGTAAAAAATAAAATTTTACATCATTTCATTATAACAGTAAAATAATTTACATTTAAAAAGAATACTATTATAATTATATTAAGTAATGTCTTTGTACTTATAATGTAATTAAAATTGTAAAATATAACATTGCATATAAAATCGACCATGAAATGACTTTTTATTCGAGTTCCATTGCTATATACAGTGTATATAGCAATATATATACATATATAGGGAAATAAATTTGCCGAAATAAATAAATTTCAAGATAGCACCAGAAATTACTGATAAATCGTACCTACGAGTATGTGTTGTTACTTCACATTCCCATTATAACACGTAAATAATTTCATATCCAAAAAGAATTTGAACTAAACATTTTTAGTCAGTGAAAGGTTAACATTTGCTTCACATTTCAAATGCAGCTTCACAAATTTTACCAACTGGATTTGGATGTAAAGTTTAAAATTTTAATTGCTGTCGACTTTTGTAAAATTAGTGACTCGCTGGATTTTACTCAATATTACAATTTTTTTTAAAAATTTTGTACAGTTGTGATCAGATTTGATATGGATGGGTAGGACTTGTTTATTCATTACTAATTTTTTAGGCTTTTTTTCGGTGACATCTTTTTTATCGCAACTGTACGTAAATTAACTTCTTTTTTTTTTTTTTTAGAATGAAAAGTTCGCTACATTAATACATTTTTGGCTTCACCGTAATAATTTTCAAAATGGAGGATGATATTTTATAAAATAGACTTTTTTTGCTTTATAATCATTAGTAAAAAATCTTTGACGAAAATAGGAATGTGCTCTTGGGAATGGCCAAATCTTTCAGCAAATCTGTCTTTCTCGAAAGTATGGCCGTTTTTATGGAATGCCATGATTTCTTCGATGACCAGTGTTATTACAACAATGATAGTTTTACTGGTACTTTTGTCGTTAATTTACAAAAATAGATTTCGTGTTTTGGACTGGGTTGTTAGTGGAATTCTTTAAGCAGTACTAGGAGGAATGATATAAGGAGTGGACGAGGATAATGAGAAAGACGCTATAGAAGAACTCAGTCCTTTGATACGGAGCCCAACTCCCTTCCCGAAGACGAAACAAAATTATGAAGATATTGTACATAATTTGAATTAGCACGAATTGTAAATTTTACCTTTAATTGTGTAACCCAGTTAGCTGTAAGTGTCTTGGGATGACATCGCAGGGTATGAAGAGATAAGGTAGGAAATCTATGAACAGGTAATTCTTCCATTGCAGTACTCATTTGCGTGTACTCCAGACCCGCTGTTGACACCCCCTAAAGGGATACTGTTATACGGTCCTCCGGGGTGCGGCAAAACGATGATTGCTAAGGCTATGTGCGCAGAAATCGAAGCTACTTTTATAAACTTTGATATTGCGGCCATTAGAAATAAATATGTCGGAGAAACAGAAAAAATGGCGTCCTCTCTATTTTCATTAGCGAGAAAGCTCCAACCTTCCATAATATTCATAGACGAAATAGATTCATTTCTAAGTTAAAGAAATGAAACGGACTAAACGACAGAAGCCACGTTAAAGTCCATATTCCTTCAACAGTGGGACGGCCTCACGACTGATCCGCTAACCAAGGTCATAATTCTTGGTGCTTCGAACCGGGTAAAAGCGATAGATCCCGCTATTATGAGACGATTGAGCATGCATTTCAAAATTCCTCTACCAGATTAGGAACAAAGACTCGAGATTTTACAAAAGGTTTTGGAAGGTTATCCTTTGAACGAAGACGTTGATCTCGACGAAATAGCTGAACAAACTCCCAAGTTTTCCGGGTCGGATCTCAGAGAATTGTGTCGCTACGCCGCGCTCTACAGACTGAAGGAATACCTCGAGGAACACGGCAACTTTACTTCAACAAACAAAGTAAACAACGTTATGACACTATATGAATCTTCAAAAGATAACACGATTAACGGCTCTAACACGCTAACACTATCGGACGAACTCTTGTCTTCGATTCAAGAGGAGATAGACATTTTATATGACAAACCGCAACTGAGAGCTATTTGCATGGCGGACCTTTTGAGAGCGCTCGGTTAGTCCAGACTAAATGCTAACGATACAACAAGTAATAGTTTCCCAAAAGATATGTATATTTGATGGAAAGTTTGTTAGAGAATTTAGATCCCTAACAATACACTCTTTAGTCAATTGATCAGCTCTGTCTCAGTCAACGCAATGTACCAGTCAAATTTCAATTTTTTTTTGGCTTTTTCAATTAAATAAATACTAATAAAAGTATGAGATTAATTTCATAAGAAAACTGCTGAATGTGTGTGTGTGTGTGTGTGTGTGTGTGTGTGTGTGTGTGTGTGTGTGTGTGAATCACTAATTCAAGCCAAGACAAGCAAACAGCTTTTCCTACTACCCGCAATCACCGATTTCAACCTTTACGATAAAGAAACAAAGCTATTTAACGCTATTATCGCTCTATAACAAACCACTTTATTCGACCAATAAATGCGGGAGAGAAAGAGAGAGCAAAGTTAAAAAAGGAAAAAATAAAGAGGAAAAGCAAAAGGCTGGTATAATATCAATCTCTGTCCCAATTCTCATCAATATACTTGACACAATAAATTAGACCAAATAATTATTGATTTTCGAACGCACACAGCCAATGTCGATATTTTTAATTCAAATTTCTCTATTAAATGGTTTCGTTCCATTATACTCTAGGTTTGTAGGCAGTTTGTATATATATATATATATATATATATATACACACACACACATTTAACTGCAATGACCACGCAGTATATTAATGTATATAAACGACGTAAGTATAGAGGAGTGTCCTCTGCACACGAGGAAGAGAAATAACGAACAAATGAAAAATGAGGTAACCGCCCGGGAATCGAACCCAGGATCTTCCGATTGCCGGTCAGATATGCTATCCACTACACCACGGGCCTCGATCAGTCAGAAGTCGTAATTCTCCTACATAGGGCAGAAACCAATGCCTTGAGAGGGCACCCTCGCAAATCGTGAATATGTACATTTAACTGCAATGACCACGCAGTATATTAATATATAGAAACGACGTAAGTATAGAGGAGTGTTCTGCACACGAGGAAGAGAAATAACGAACAAATGAAAAATGAGGTAACCGCCCGGGAATCGAACACAGGATCTTCCGATTGCCGGTCAGATATGCTATCCACTACACCACGGGCCTCGATCAGTCAGAAGTCGTAATTCTCCTACATAGGGCAGAAACCAATGCCTTGAGAGGGCACCCTCGCAAATCGTGAATATGTACATTTAACTGCAATGACCACGCAGTATATTAATGTATAGAAACGACGTAAGTATAGAGGAGTGTTCTGCACACGAGGAAGAGAAATGTACATATTCACGATTTGCGAGGGTGCCCTCTCAAGGCATTGGTTTCTGCCCTATGTAGGAGAATTACGACTTCTGACTGATCGAGGCCCGTGGTGTAGTGGATAGCATATCTGACCGGCAATCGGAAGATCCTGGGTTCGATTCCCGGGCGGTTACCTCATTTTTCATTTGTTCGTTATTTCTCTTCCTCGTGTGCAGGACACTCCTCTATACTTACGTCGTTTCTATACATATATATATATATATATATATATATGAAGGTGATATACGATATCATTAATTAAACGATAATAATTTTAAAAAGCTAAAAATTAGGACTAAAGAAGAAAAAAATACAGTACCATTCAGTGATGTAGTCGAGAACACCATGGCCGAGACCGAGACCGAGACCTGAGCACCCGAGACCGAGACCGAGACCAGATAAAAAGGTCTCGAGAATCGTCTCCAGTCCTACATCATTGGTACCAATACTGGTATTAAGTTGAGCTACGGACAAAAAAGTTTTATACCAACAAGTCTACAGTCTAGAAGACATAAAGTAGGACTGATGAATAGTTTCGGACAATTGGATTGTCTGAATTTTTAAATTTTCTCATTAGATTGTACTGAAGACGTCTTGTTACCTCCAGGAGGCTCGAGACAATGAGGTTAGCGAACATTTGTGAAACCGATTATCTTGAAAGTAACTTATTCAGCAGTCTAAAAAATCTGTTATAAAGCAAATTTAGGGTTCTGCCAGTATGCATCCCCAAGAAGGGTTCATCCTTGCGTCGTAAGGCAACGTCCTGAATCCAACATCTTACCACTAAACCAGCCAGGAAGCCAAATAACTTCCTTTCAAGTTTAGCTTTTCAATACAATTCATTTGATCGTGAACCTTTTTTACCAAAAAAAAAAATAAATGAAAATATCACTCGTTAACGCTTCAGTGAATTTTATAATAGAAAACCATAAAAAAAAGGAGGTTGATTTTAAATGGAAGACTGAGGTAAAGCGCGCAACCTACAGGAGGGTTCGTTCTCGCGTCACAAGGCAACATTTTACTTAAGTTTTCGTATTAAAATCAACCTTGGTTGTTATGAGTTTCTATATATATAAAAATATACAGTATATATTCCATTATTTATGTGTGTTATTTAGGAAAGGTTTATATATACATATATATATTCCTCGTAACCTCGTAGCAGTTCCGTGCGTTCGTGTTTCTTCACACGAAGGTCAAGCTGGTGGCCCCCACCTATAGACCTGGCTTGGTGGAGGAGCGAGTTGCTCTCGTGCGATCTCCACCGCACATAGCTAGGCACACCGAGCCCATCTGGTACCGTTCTGAACCACGTGTGTAGTCTTCTTTTGAAGAATTCTACGTTGACACCAGTAATGTTCCTGATCTTCAAAAACTGGTTGTATAGTCTTGGCCCCCTGAAAACCAAGCTATACATACATACATACACACACATATACACACACACATTTATACGTGTGTGTGTGTGTGTGTGTGTGTGTGTGTGTGTGTGTGTGTTTAAAGACACTACTATCTATACAAGGAAGCTACCTTACTGCTACAAACTTACTACCTTACAAAACTTACTGGTTTTTTATCCTCTGTTCATTAAGAGAGGAACGTGCAGTTTTAACATCATTTTTCCCTATCTGCACTGAATGATCAATTGATCATTACTGCTGTCGTCAACCTGTGACCAACTCCCCACCCTCATCCTTAGAAGGGATATATATAGATATTCTGCAAATTTTTATTTAACTGAAGATCACGTTTGCGTCCCCATATGCGGATGGTTAATGAATCTTTTTGAACAGTTTTATATACCCTACTTGAAACTAATAAGCTGTTAGGAAATAAATAAATAATTTAGTTTTCCCATAAAAATGGTATATGTAAAGCGCAACACACGACCATCACGTTAACGTAGCACTTACTCGTAGCACTCACCAATAATAAGTTAAAACTCCTAATTTAAGTAATGAAAACTCGCTACGCGAAGGAAGAAAAGAGAGTTTTTTATTCCTATAAATGGGGAGTTAGCACTTGGCTAGATTCAAAATCCCGTACCCAGCATTCGTATACCGAGTTACGAATTCCCAACTACCCATGTCCAATTAAAGTTACCCAAAAAACTTTCAAATGAAGTGTCCGGAATTGACCAGAAATGAGAAATATTGAAAACTGGCGAATAAGAAATTGATTTCCGTTCTTGAGAAAAAAGAAAAAAAATTAAAAAATGGTACAAATGAATCAAAGGTCATTTCTGCGCTTTAAACTTTTACAATCTTAAAATGGCATCAAAATCTAGATAAGTTACAGTTAAATTTCCTCGAGTACAACAACTTCAAGTATAACATTTGCATCTAAAGACATCAAAACAACAAACACAAACTTTTTGGCATACATCAAGCCAACTTTCAAATGATAAAATAACTTTTTTGCATCTGAATTTTTATGTAAACCAAAATTCAGTATAAAAGCGAAACTCCAAATATTTATTTATTTATTTATTTAATTATTCAAAGCTTCACACACAAAATTGGAATATACGAAACCAGTATTGTCATTCTTTGTTGTTTTTTAATTACCAAAATTCGCTTTTGGCTTCAACAATATATATATATAATATTTATATATATATATATATATATACTGTATATACACACCTTACCTTACAACCTTACAAAGGTTTCGCGCGATGATTTCTCATTTCGCGAAGGTCAAGCTTGTCGCCCCTCCTCTCGAGTTGGCCTGGTGAAGTAGTGAGTTGGATTCTTGCGCTCTCCACCTCACATAGCCAGGTACGCCCGGCTCATCGGGGATTGTTCTGAGCCAGGCGTCTAGTCTTCTTTTGAAGATTTCTACTGCAACTCCCTTCGTGTTTCTTAGGTCTTTGGGCAACTGATTAAACAGTTTTGGTCCTCTCGCGACAAAACTATTTTCTTTCAGGGTTAAGGATGTTCCCTGTCTCGCCTTCAACTTGGGAATACGACACAGTCTGCCGCTTCTACTTTCCACCGTTGTTTGGGGAGTTATAGGATTCAGAGTAATATTAGGGACTAGTTTCTCCATTATTTTCCAAGTGTAAATAATGGTGTATCTCTCTTTTCTCCTTTCCAGTGAATATAGGTCTAGTTCTCGTAACCTTTCCCAGTAATTTAGTTCTTTGCACCCATTCATTTTGGCTGTGAAGCTTCTTTGGATCCCTTCCAGCTGTCTAATGTCTTCTTTTTTATATGGGTATGTTAGGACCGAGCAGTATTCCAATTTGGGTATTATCAGGGCTTTCAGTAGAGGAATCATTACATTCCTATCCCTTCGTTTAAAGGTTCTCAATATCTGATCCGTTATTCTTTTTGCACTGTTTACTGCTATCTTATTTTGTGTTTCAAATTTCGCATCATCTGTCATTACAACCCCTAAATCTTTTGCTCTGGAATTTCTCTGAATTTCCTGTCCATTTGGGGTATAATATTCCATGGATTTTAGGTCTTCTCTTTTTCCGTACCGTAATAGCTGAAATTTCTCGGTGTTAAACTTCATATTGTTGTCTTCCGTCCACTTGTAGATTCTGTTTATGTCGGTTTGTAGAGATCCTATGTCTTCTGGGTTTCTTATTTTTCTACTGATCTTTGTGTCATCCGCAAAGGATGTTACTGTGCTGTCTCTGGTAACGACCTCATCTATGTCAGTTAGCATGATTATGAAGAGTAGTGGAGCTAATACTGTTCCTTGTGGTTCTGAGCTGAGGACCTCTGATTCTGATGAAGATACTCCTTGTACTGTAACGACTTGCCGCCGCTCACTAAGGAAATTATATATCCATTTCCCTACTTTTCCTGTTATTCCCATATATTTCAGTTTATGTATTATAATTCCGTGGTCACACTTGTCGAACGCTTTAGCAAAGTCTGTGTATAGTACATCAGAGTTTTCATTACTTTCAAGTGAATCAATAATGTTGTTGTAGTGCTCCATTAGTTGTGATAGGCATGATCTGCCTGACCGAAACCCGTGTTGGTTATCATTGATTTTTTCTGAGTTTCCAAAAAGTCAGATTTTCTGTCTAACAATTCTTTCAAATATTTTGGTGAGATGAGATGTAAGCGACACTGGCCTATAGTTTTTGGCCTCGGATCGATCTCCTCCTTTATATATTGGGACTATGTTCGCGCTCTTCAGGATGCCCGGTATTTCTCCCGTGTTTAATGATCGTCTCCATATCCAGTATAGGGGCTCAGCGATTGCATTCTTGCAGTTTTTGATCAGTATGGCATTCCATTTATCCGGTCCTGCCGCTGAGTGTGTTTTTAGTTTCCCTATGGCTTGTGTAATATCATCTGTCGTAAAGTCGAAATCCGTTATACTTTCCCCTTGTGGTTCTTCTTCAAAGAACGCGTTTCTATCGCATATCAATTTATCAGTTTTTGGGATACTGAAAGATGATTCGTACTGAGCTCTTAATATTTCAAATACTTCTGTTAGATCATCAGATAAATCACTGTCCTCATTTTTTAAAGGTCCGATAGTCGCATGGTTTTTCGACTTTCTTTTTGCGAAATTATAGACGTACTTTGAGTTAGCCTTAATTGCTTCTATAGCGTCATCTTCTTCTTTTTCTGTATGCTTCTCGATTAGTTCCTGTATGACGACATCGATACTTTGTAGTTTATCATTTAATATTTTTCTGATGTTGTTATCTTTACAGTTACTTAATTTTGCAGTCACTCTTTTTCTCTTTCGGAACAATGCCCTCTTTTATCTCTCGAACCTGCTTCTCTTTCCTCTTTGTTGTATTTTTGGGACATGTTTTTCCACAATTTCTAACGTTTTCTCCTCTAAAGTCATTAGCATCTCCTCCGTTGTCTTGGCCTCGAAAATGGTTTTCCAATCTATTACTTCCATGCTGGATGTCACATCTTCCCAGTTTATAGCTTTGGAGTGAAAATGAAAAATTTCGAATTTGCTTCTTTCTGTTGTGCGGGTTCTTTCCTTTCCTGTTGCCTTTATATTAGTTGTTATTTCAATGATGTTGTGGTCCGATATCATAGTTGGGGATATTTCTACATTATCAATTAGATTACTGTTGTTTGTGAATACCAAATCTAGACAGTTGTTTTTTCTTGTGTTTTCTGTTATTTCTTGTGTTAACATAAATTCATCAGCTAAAGCTAGTAGCATTTTTACCTGCTCCTGGTCTTCTCGTGTGCCCCCCTTGTCCTGGTGTATACATATATTTTTTCCTATCCTTTTATATTTCATGAATGGGAAATTAAAATCACCACAGAGAAAAATATTTGGGGTTGGAGAGTGTAGATCTTTTACCCAGTTTCTTACCTCTGTAATGGAATCTGAAAATTTTGAGGTTGGCGTGTTTGGGGGTCTGTACATTACAATTAGTACCATATTTCATTTTTCAATTTTTGCTGCTACACATTCTACGTGGTTGTTTGAGGTACTTATAGCCATTTCTGCTATGTGCCTTTCGCGTGTGTAAATAGCACATCCTCCTTTACGTCTCAATGTTCTGTCGGCTCGGAGGATGTTATAGTTGTCAATTTGTATTTCCTTTTTGTCAATACAGGACTCACAATTTTCACAGTTCGCCTGGCAGTCCTTTAGATGAGTTTCCGTGAGGCATGCAAAGTCTGCTCCGGCTTCTTGCATGAGTCCTTTCTTTCGGGTATACAACTTTGTTCGTGGAATGGTTTGATTTAAGGCCCTGTATGTTGGCTAGGATTATTTATATTTTTTCTTTCTTTTTCGCATACAGGTGGCTCCGATTTGTTTTCCAATGGGGGTGCCGGTTTCGTTGCCTTGTGGTCCTCCGAGAATTTACCTCTTTTTATCTTTGTCGGTACATGTTGTCCCGATAACGCATGAAGTACCTTTGTTCGTACCTTCTGTCCGGCTCTCGGATTCCTATATTTATATTTGTCAGCTGGTTTTGTAATTGCTGGATAGTATTTAGCAACTGAAATGTGTTGGCTGCGTCTAAAAAATTGGCACTCTTCTTTGATGTTCGTTTTTTCTGTTCCCTCGTTGCGTTCCTTTGAGGGTGGTGGTATCGGCATTTTTTTTCGTATTTGCAACTCCCATATCTTTCATAAGTGTATATATATATATATATATATATATATATATATATATATATATATATATATATATATATATATATATATATATACAGGGTGGGCGGAAAGTAGCTCCCTATTTTGGATTGGTAAAACAATACGTATATTATCCATTTATTTCAGAAGAAATAATATGGAAAGGTAGGCATACATGGTAGGTTTTCTCTAAAATTCAATGTGGGCTCCAACTCTTTCCACCAGCTTCTGGAGCCGCCCAGGAATGGCGTCCACTGACTTTAGCAGGAACTCCGGCGGGATGGAGGACATGACTTCCCGAATTCAGTCCTCCAGTTCTTCCAATGTCCTCGGTTTGGTGCGGTAGACTTCTTCCTTTACCCACCCCCAAAGAAAGAAGTCGCACGGTGTCAAGTCGGGGCTCCTGGCTGGCCATTGATGTGGACCACGACGACCCATCCAACGCCCAGGGAAGTGAGCATCCAGCCACTCACGGACAACAAGAGCGAAGTGCGGAGGGGCGCCATCTTGCATAAATATCAGATCGTCGATGTTCTCCCATGTGCTGACAACCGGCCAGACCTCGTTTCGCAACATAGCAAGGTACCGCTCAGCATTCATGGTGTTGCGCAGAAGGAACGGGCCCACAACCTGATCTGAGGTCATACCACACCACACCGTTACACTGAACCGATTCTGCCGTTTTTCAGCGGTAACCGTGCGACTTCTTTCTTTGGGGGTGGGTAAAGGAAGAAGTCTACCGCACCAAACCGAGGACATTGGAAGAACTGGAGGACCGAATTCGGGAAGTCATGTCCTCCATCCCGCCGGAGTTCCTGCTAAAGTCAGTGGACGCCATTCCTGGGCGGCTCCAGAAGCTGGTGGAAAGAGTTGGAGCCCACATTGAATTTTAGAGAAAACCTACCATGTATGCCTACCTTTTCATATTATTTCTTCTGAAATAAATGGATAATATACGTATTTTTTTACCAATCCAAAATAGGGAGCTACTTTCCGCCCACCCTGTATATATATATATGAGAATGAACTCAGAATGGTCCCCTGAGTTTTATATGATACACACAGACCGTGCATGGAACAAGGAACTCTTCTGGGATAATTAAATCCACTATAGTCCGAATAAGTAATGGTAAATGACAAATACCATAGTTTTTCTTTTTCATGATGCTAGCCCGACGTGGGCAACGGGTCACTCGCAAAGAGGTCCCATAAATATAGCTTCCCTCACCAGCTATCTGCAAAGCAGACAGGATCCAGCTTTGGGACATGGATCAAAGCTGGATCCTGTCTTTATTTACAAATGTCAGTAATTTTTTGACCACTCAGCCAGCACTCGCAAAGGCGTTTTTATAAGCTTTTCCTTAGTTGAAATATCTTCCTTTGGCATTCGTCTCTTCAAAATTGACCAAAGGTTTTCAATTGAATTCGGATTTGGTGAATTTCTGGGCGAATCTAATACGTCAATGCCGTTTGTCTTAAAAAAACTTTTTCACAACATTTGTATGACATTGTGCCAAATCTTGTTGAAACAACCATTTTGTGCGTCCAAACAATTTGTTAGCGAGAGACTACAACTTTTTTCAATGCTGGTATGTATATTTTTTTGGATATTCATCATTCCGTTTACAAAAATAAATCCCCTGTTCCATGGATTCCAGAGTAGAACCAAGTTATAACCGTTTCAAGATTCTTCGTGATGCGAGACAGGTGAATAGTTGATCTTTTAGTACCCTTCATTTTCCTTACGTAAGTGTTCGAACTCCCGAAACCAGAAAATAAGATTCACTGGTAAAAATTACCCGAGAAGTATAAACTCAAATTCTAACATGCCTCAGTAAAACAAAAAAAAACACCCTAGATAATGAGCGTCACACCTGTTCAACATGCAAAGCTATTCATAGATGCAATATTTTAAAATTTTAAAGTGTGTGTCTAGTATCTTATAACAGCAAAGAGTTAGTAGGTGACGTTAATTATATTCTTTAAAGATGACTGCGAAATGTTTGAATACTCTGGATCATTCCTGAAAATGAACCACAAACTTCGCATAACTTTTCCAGAAAAGAAGTGTATAATCCTGGCAACTTACCTGTTTCTAGTCATCTCCAATGAAGTATTTGTACTTTCGTGTCCATTGCAACTTCTTTATATGCATCTCTGCTGTTAGTAACGGCTTTTATATGGTCGAATACAGTTCATTCCGCGTTCCTTAAGACTTCTTTTCATTTCTTGCAGAAATTTCACCTCACAGTTTTCCAACTCTCTTTGAATGTCATATGACGTCTTCGTTTGGTCTTTCCTAAAAAATTATAGAAGTTTTGAGTCGTCTCTTGCAGAATTATCCTCTCCTCACTTTCCCACTCATCCTAATTACTAGGGTGCTATTGTAATTGAATTGCTGTATGATTCGCCGCACAGCTGATTTTGATATGCTGAGGTCGCTAAATATCTGTCGAATTAATTTCTCAGTACGCTCATGCAAAGCAATTACCTAATCAGCGTTTATGTAGTTGTTCCTCGTCATTTTCATGTATTGCTCAGGATACTCAATAACTCACAAATGAAAAGCTTTGCACACATACTACTAGTACATAAAACTTTTATTTACGTAAACTACGGACTACGGTTCAGTTCGTCACTTGTTCAAGTCGGTAATCGGTATCGAATTAGAAAATATTTTCGTACACATTACCTTTAAGATGCGATATATTTTTATGTAGATGACATAGCGTCCGAGTTCTTCTGGCCAGCAATGTATGTGAGTGGGTAGACCTTTCAACCTTTCAAATGTTCCGTGCGATGATTCCTCATTTCACGAAGGTCAAACTTGTCGCCCCTCCTCTCAGACGTGAGATTTAACATTTTTGAAATATTTTCCTTCAAAGAAATTCAAATTCGTTAAGCTTTGTCATTCGTTTATAGGAAACAGACATTTGCAGGAAAACGAGTAAAAAAAAGTTGAGAAGAGAACACAGAAAAGGAATAAAGGAGGAGGAATACCAACAGGAAAGAAGACGCATTCTTAATCAATCGAATTTTGGTAGAATAATCTTGGATTGATATAGAGTAAAACCAATAGCCGAAATGTGAGTTCATTCATTACACCAACTTTCTCAGAGTTATGAGGCACACACACACACACACATACACACACACACACACACCACACACACACACATATATATATATATATATATATATATATATATATATATATATATAGCGAGGAATAGGAGGACGAAAAGATGGTACATGTTTATTTACAGGCGTTTCGGAAAAGTTTAATTTCGATCATCAGTGCTAAAAAGTTTAAAATCAAATAGAAATAAATATGTATATTTATTTCTATTTGATTTTAAACTTTTTAGCACTGATGATGGAAACTGAACTTTTCCGAAACGTCTGTAAATAAACATGTACCATTTTTTGTCCTATTCCTCGCTAAACTACGTTTCCCTAAGAACAAACCATTCAAGCAAGTTATATATATATATATATATATATATATATATATATATATATATATATAATATGTGTGTGTGTGTGTGTGTGTGTGTGTGTGTGTGTGTGTGTGTGTGTGTGTGTGTACTACTTTCACTGATGCCATTAAATTCTACAAATTCTATATGGTTTCCCATATAATGAAATATGTTCCTTCACGGACGTCCCCATACCATAACACGGCAATTCTGGAATCCCCCTTTCCGGAAATGGCAGTTTTCTTCCGGAATTCGAATTTATTTATCTCTCTATCTAGCTATCTAGTTATTTATCTATCTATTGTCTATCTATCTAGCTTTTTACGACGAAATAAGGATATATCTGACTCTCTCTGTGTTAGTTTGTCTTGATTTATGTACAGTTTCGGAAAAAAGTACGCCGAGGAAATAAAATCTTTGGGGAAAACAATAAAAATATAAAAATTCAGCAATAATTCATAGTTGGTTGGGAAGATAATATGGTGAAATATATTTGCCGAATGCACTGTCACACTACAACTGGTCAGTTATATTTTACTTTTATTGGCCAGATTAATGTTTCTGTCAATTATAAACCTTCCCCCTCCACCCCCCTAAATGCACATGTATATAGTTTCGGAAAAAAGTTCACCTACAAACATAAAATTTTTAAGCATTAAAAAATAATTGGTAATGTTGTGTTTTTGTTCGGATATTTTAAAAATTGTTTTGGTTACAATAATAATAATAATAATAATAATAATAATAATAATAAACTAATTAGTAATTTTTAATGATTTTTGGGGATTTTATGCTTCGAGGTGAACTTTTGCCGAAACTAAACATATTATTACATAAAGATAACATCTAAGAAGCTTATTTTCACACTACATGCTGGGTGTGGGAAGGGAAGAGTGTGCCTCGAGAGTCACCTGAGCCAGAGAAATAAACAGGGTAATTAGCATACTCACCCCAACCCGATGCCAGCGACTGGCTAGCGAACCAGAACCTCAGCGCTCAGAGTCCGCCACCGTAACCACTGAGTCATTACAGTTTACCACCTTTTGCCAATTATGAAATGTTGGTAGAAATATTTTACTGAACTATTTATTCTTTTCATCACTAATACACGAGTCAGAGCATCATCGAGTACAGGATGAATCTTAAGCCTTGTTCCCTCCTCACAAAGGCTTAATCCTTCATCCTTACAGTACGAAAACGATTTATTAAATAATATTATTGGACTGTTTCCAAGCGAAGTTTTTTGAGAGGAATTTTCCATCTGTGTACATACAGTAAATTGGCGATTCCTCTTAAACCTCCTTTTTTAGGGGTAGCCCACCCCCACCCCCACTCCCACTACAACCAGCCCAACTTTTTTTATTATTATTTCTGCATTTCCTGTAAAAGTAAGTGATGAGTTTTGCCAATACTTTATTAACATTTGGTGATGTTACTAATTCGATATATATATATATATATATATATATATATATATATGAAAATTATTTCACGAAAGTAACACGTGAAAAATATTTATGATGAATAAAACCACGAAGGAAAGGAAACACAAAATGGTGCTCAAGCGCTTTCGTCTAATGACACACTCAGGAACACTGAAGTACATAGAAGGTTACAGCCTATATATAGGTTACAAAAAAAAAAAAAAATATATATATATATATATATATACAATAAACGGAGAAATGAAATTTTAAAAAAAGAATTATTAAAAGATTGTGGGATGGGCATACAACTTTGTAAGGAAACACTATCGATTTTTAGCACAAGATCAAACTACCGATTTTTAGCACAAGATTACATTAATTGTTTCCAACCAATGTTATAAAAAAAAATACAAATTTATACTGGAAATCTGCCCGGGTTTTATCACTCTACCCATCTTGTATATAAAAATAAAATGAAAATTAAAAGTTAATAAAGTAGCATACAAGTTTACCAAAGATTTAGCGTTCTACCCTTCTTATCTAAATCTGTTTTGAAGGAATTCAAAACAACAGGATCGAGTTGAAAAAGACCTTTGCTTATGTTGAAGTTATTTGAAAGTTGGATAATGGCAGACTCAAGAATATTTCTATTAACAATGTTGCCAGAGTGAAATAAAACTGAAGCATTATTCCAGTCAATACAGTGGGATAACTCTGACAAATGGACAAAAAGGGCACTGGACAACTGTCCTGTTCTAACGGAATATTGATGCTGTTTTATACGTGTGTGCAAATCCTTTCCCGTCTGACCTATGTAAAAGGAATCACATTGTTTACAACCAATTTTATAGATAATGCCTGAATTATTGGTAGGGCTATTTTTTACTATGATATTTTTCACAATATTGTTATATGAAAATACTACATTAATATCCAAAAGTTTAAGTACATTAGCAATGCCTAAAAAGCCCGGGAAAAATGGAAGTACTAAAATATTTTTTGACAAAGTACGAGTGTTATTATTGACACGATAGAAAGTTCGTTTTGCCTTGTTGAGACAAGATTCCATAAACGCAGATGGATAACACAGATCACTTCCAATACCGTTGATTTTTTCCAATTCGGCATCGATGTATTTCGGACTGGCGATCCTATGGGCGCGGAGAAACATTGATGAAAAAATGGTCTTCTTAGTGGGGGTGTCATGTCCCGAGTAAAAGTGTACGTAGGACAAATTGTTTGTTGTTTTCCGATAGATACTAAACTTAAAACCTGGGCTTTCCCTATGTACACGCACATCCAAAAATGGGATTGAATTGTCTTGTTCCACTTCTAAAGTAAACTTAATGGAGGGGACTTGATCATTTAACTGAAGGAGGAAGTTATCCAGGTCACGATTCATGGGCCAGATACACAAAATATCGTCGACGTACCGCAACCAAGGGATGCCAACCCCCAGGATTCTCGGAATGTAAGTAATTTCGAAAAACTCCATATAGATATTGGAGAGGAGGGGCGATAAGGGGTTGCCCATGGCCATCCCAAAAACTTGTTGATAATACTCGTTATTGAAAGTGAATTTACAGTCTTTGATGCAAAGCTTAATAAGTTCCAAAACAATGTGTGAAGGTAGTGGCAGGTCATACTTATGTAATTCTTGGGAGAGAAAGTCAAGCATATCATCAATCGGCACTTTTGTAAACAATGAACAAACGTCAAAACTGATCAATCTATCGTTAGTTTCAGTACGTGCATTATTCAATTTTTCAGTAAGATCCATGGAATTTTTTACATGTGAATCAGAGATAGTTCAGAGAATGGGGGACAAGACTTTGACAAGCCATTTGGAGAGTTTATAAGTAATAGAGCCCACCGAGCTAATAATAGGGCGCATAGGGTTGCCAGGTTTGTGGGTTTTAATAAGACCGTAAAGGTAGGGCAGAGAAGGTGAAGTGGACATGAAAAGCGGAATTAAGCCCTTATGATCTTTGAGAATGCGTTTCAAGCCACTATTAAATGATTTGATGACGTCATCCTGCTGGTTCTTCCTACGTTTGCTGTATGTGGCGGGGTCCTGGAGAAGCTCGTTCATCTTTCCGATGTAGTCCACTTTGTCCATAATAACTATGGTGTTAGCCTTGTCTGCTTTAGTAATATGGAGCTCCCCATCTTTTTTTAATTGTGAGAGGCTATTGCGAAAACGTTTAGGAAAGTTATCTTCGTAATTACTATTCG
Source organism: Bathynomus jamesi (assembly GCA_023014485.1). NCBI lineage: Eukaryota > Metazoa > Arthropoda > Malacostraca > Isopoda > Cirolanidae > Bathynomus > Bathynomus jamesi. The sequence goes on from JAJOZX010000105.1 coordinate 274,135, forward strand.
CCGCACTATAAACGAGGCCTTTAACTATGTTAAACAAATACTGAGGGAGATTACACTGTTTTTCAAAACACGCGAGACTGTAACAAATTTGTAAAGCCGAAGGTTTTTTAACAATAAAAAAGGACATACCATATCCAAGGGCACTTTTTGCATCGGAGAACTACTTCACTTCGTAACATTTTGGATCGAAAAATTAAGTCTCATTCGAAATAGTCAGTGGAGTAAAAAAGCAAGCTCAAAGTGTGTTTTGAACCTTTCTTCGAAAAACATTAGTGACGATGCAAAAAGTGCCCTTGGATATGGTATGTCCTTTTTTATTGTTAAAAAAGCTTCGGCTTTACAAATTTGTTTAGTATTAGTGTCATGTTTAGTATCTATCGAAAAACAACAAACAATTTGTCCTACGTACACTTTTACTCGGGACATGACACCCCCACTAAGAAGGCCATTTTTTCATGAATGTTTCTCCGCGCCCATAGGATCGCCAGTCCGGAATACATCGATGCCGAATTGGAAAAAATCAACGGTATTGGAAGTGATCTGTGTTATCCATCTGCGTTTATGGAATCTTGTCTCAACAAGGCAAAACGAACTTTCTATCGTGTCAATAATAACACTCGTACTTTGTCAAAAAATATTTTAGTACTTCCATTTTTCCTGGGCTTTTTAGGCATTGCTAATGTACTTAAACTTTTGGATATTAATGTAGTATTTTCATATAACAATATTGTGAAAAATATCATAGTAAAAATAGCCCTACCAATAATTCAGGCATTATCTATAAAATTGGTTGTAAACAATGTGATTCCTTTTACATAGGTCAGACGGGAAAGGATTTGCACACACGTATAAAACAGCATCAATATTCCGTTAGAACAGGACAGTTGTCCAGTGCCCTTTTTGTCCATTTGTCAGAGTTATCCCACTGTATTGACTGGAATAATGCTTCAGTTTTATTTCACTCTGGCAACATTGTTAATAGAAATATTCTTGAGTCTGCCATTATCCAACTTTCAAATAACTTCAACATAAGCAAAGGTCTTTTTCAACTCGATCCTGTTGTTTTGAATTCCTTCAAAACAGATTTAGATAAGAAGGGTAGAACGCTAAATCTTTGGTAAACTTGTATGCTACTTTATTAACTTTTAATTTTCATTTTATTTTTATATACAAGATGGGTAGAGTGATAAAACCCGGGCAGATTTCCAGTATAAATTTGTATTTTTTTTTATAACATTGGTTGGAAACAATTAATGTAATCTTGTGCTAAAACTCGGTAGTTTGATCTTGTGCTAAAAACCGATAGTGTTTCCTTACAAAGTTGTATGCCCATCCCACAATCTTTTAATAATTTTTTTTTTTTAAATTTCATTTCTCCGTTTATTGTATATGTATGTATGTATATGTGTATATATATATATATATATTTTTTTTTTTTGTAACCTATATATAGGCTGTAACCTTCTATGTACTTCAGTGTTCCTGAGGATGTCATTAGACGAAAGCGCTTGAGCACCATTTTGTGTTTCCTTTCCTTCGTGGTTTTATTCATCATATATATATATAATATATATATATATATATATATATTATATTACAGGGAATCCCTAAATATTCAGGGATTTCATGTAAAGTTAAGTCGTAATATTTTCGTTAGTTTTAACGAAAATATCACGCCTTAACCGAACCAATCGTCAAGGGCGTACTGTTCACCTAACCTGACATTCAGTTAACTGGGCATACAACAATTTTTCCGTAGGTTTAATGAAAATATCACGACTTAACCTTACATGAAATCCCTGGATATTTTAGGGATTTCATGAAATCCCTAATTACATAGATTCTCTGTGTAACACACACACACACACACACACACACACACACACACACACACACATATCAGGTCATCCCATAAGTAATGTCGTTTTTTAGATCGGAATTTGAAGGACAAAAAAAACCAACTGAAACTTTTTATTCTAGTATATATTTTCCATCGGAATCAATGACACTCTGCCAACGTCTACAAGCTTTTCAATGCCATGTTTATAAAATTCAGGCGGTTTTGAGGCAAAAAACGTACAAAAACTGGTGTGCAGGTCATCTAAAGAAGTATACTGTTTCTCGTCAAGATAGTTTTGCAGACTCCTGAGGAGATGATAATCTGAAGGCGCAAGGTCTGGAGAATATGGAGGATGTGGAAGTTTTTCCCACCCAAGCTCCTCAATTTTTGCAGAAGTGATCCGAGCGGTATGAGGACGTGCGTTGTCGTGGTGGAACACGATTTCTTTCCGATTAACCAAAGAAGGTCTCTTTTCTTTTAGTGCAGTGTTCAATCGATCCAGTTGTTGACAGTAGACTTGAGCGGTGATTGTTTGGTTGTGTGGTAAGGTTTCAAAGTGTATTACACCACCTTTATCCCACCAAACACTAAGCAACACCTTCCGAGTGTGAAGATTTGGTTTTGGCTGTGGTGTCGCTGGTTCTCCGGCACAAACCCACTGTCGACGGCGCTTAACATTCTGGTACAGTATCCATTTTTCATCACCAGTCACTAAACGTTGCAAAAACGGATCTTGGAGTTCACGGGAATGAAGAGCTGTGCTAATGTTTACCCGCACCCTCAGATTGTCGACCGACAATTCACGTGGCACCCATTTTCCTAACTTAGGCACTTTCCAGAGTTGTTGCAAATGTCGAGGGATGGTGGACGGGGATGAATTGAGTTTCTGGGCCAATTCTTCGACAGTTGTTGAACAGTCTTCTTCAAGTGCGGCTAGCAGCAGCTCATCATCAAACTCAGCAGGGCGTCCAGAGTGTGCTGCATCTGTCAAACAGCAGTCACCATTCCTAAACTTTTGAAACCATCTTTGACATTTCCTCACATGCAGAATATCGTTGCCATAAACGTCCTGAATGTTTCGCGTTGCTTCAGTAGCACTATTCCCTTTTTTGAACTCGTAAAGCATTATATGCCTGATATGCTCTTCTGATACCGCCATGTTTATGAGGGGTTCACATAAAGCAAAACACACGTCTTCACTGGTGAAGGTCTGTAAAGTATGTAGCGAAACACGATAGATCTCCTCTTAGATATAACCTTCGGAAAATTTATGCTTAAACCGAGTAGGACTAGTTTAAACTTAATCTATCGTAAAAAACGACATTACTTATGGGATGACCTTATATATATATATATATATATATATATATATGTCAAATCATGGAACTATATCCATGTATTCAACGGGAAATTGCATTGACATTTTGAAAACTAATTTAACCTAACCTCTGTTAACCTAATTTAAATTAATCCACTAAAAATAACATCTAGAGAATGAAATTAGCACATAAATAAGCTCCTTGATTATATAAAACTGGATCACTATTAATGGCTACTATTTCTTTTTCAGTTCATTTACTCAATCATTAATTACTAAGTGATTATTTCAATTTATTAATTGGCTCTTGTGAATGTGTTAACTGGCATCTCTCTCTACAATATCATAAATACGAAAGCAAAATGAATGATATCAGTATCGTAACATTGATATATATATATATATATATATATTATATACGCTTGTGAGTAAATTAATTGCACTTATGGTTATTGTAGGATAAGAGTCTAATAATGTAGGCGTAAAGTTTGTTATATATAGCAGCTTCGAACCTTTGATTCCTTTAAGTGCATTCATTGTGTAAATTCCTTTGATAAGACCATGTCAAGAAAGACGCAGGTTTGAGGTTTGAGAGGAAACAAAATAGTTACGTTATGTTGTGAGGGAATTTGGTCATTCCGGTAACAAACTTCTGGCTGTAAAGTCGTACTTTAAGGTTGCTTTTAGTTTCAGTTGATTTACTTTATTATTATTATTAATATTATTATTGTCTAAATAAATTTAAGAACTTTTGTTTGGACTATAAAAATTATAATTTGTTTAGTAATGTTTAATTAAAAATTAGAAAGTTTTGTTTATATTAAAATTATATTTAATTAGAATGTTTTGGTTATAAGAAATTAATAGAGATAATGATGTTTAACAAATGTAATTAAGATAAATAATGGTTTGTTTATTAAAATTATAAAATACGAATTGGCAATGCAAGGAGTCGGCCCGCGGAAGCTTGGTAGAAATGCCCTTCAGTCACTGGGAGCGTTGCGTTTACGAAGGTGTCTTTTGGGTGTTAGAATGTAATTGTGAATTTAGGCTATTGTTTTGTGTCTCTCTCGACTTAAGTATTATAATTAAATCCCCCCTCGCATTACCCCGGTTAACTAAGTCTGTTTCGGAAATAATAAAGTAGTGAAAAGTGTTATGCAGACTATGATTAATCCCCCGGTCTTTGCATTATTCGAAAGTGAAAAATGGAATGGCGCCCACGGCCACAGCTACGGTATTTATACACTACAGCGAAAGCGATAAATGGAAAACAGAGTAAAGTAAATAAGTATACAAATGAAGGAAGGGGAATCACTACATTCTGGTGGCAGCTAACATTATTAAATTGTTATCAATTTAATAATACCAACCCACGCACTCTTTGCATTTTTTTTTCGTGTCATGAATAGAAATTGAAAATTTGTGTGTGTGTTCTTTCGATTGATCACGATCGTTTTTCCACGTTCTCCGTATGAAGAAAATTAGTAGATATTCTGTTTCGCTATCCGTTTTAGAGTATTTATAAAATTAAGCAAATTCTGATTCCTTTTCTTCAAAATTCGATGATTCAAGATGGCGCCCATTATTTTACAAATTCTGCTCATAGGAGCGTCTCTTCGAAATTTCCGCGGGCAAAATTTTTTTTTTCTTTCCTCTTCTCGATGGAGATGGAGTCTAGATTTCAAAACCGCTCTGATTCAAGATTTCTCTTAGTCATCTGGTCGAAACCGTTGTAATGTGGAGTAAAAAATTAGAGTCGAAATTCGAGAGTCGTTTGTTCCATCTTTCTTCGCGCTGTTTCTTTACATTTCGTGCGTTCGGTCGGAGAGATAAAATTCAAAATTGAAAATTGCGGCCCGGTGACTCATCCTTTTTCTTCCACTTTTACTCCTGTCTTACAGCCTACCTTTTTGTGTTTACAGTCTTTTTTTTGGTGTTTACATTTTCTGAATTAGTAATAATTGTGATGAAAATAATAATAATAATAATGATTAGTAAATAAATTTTACACTTAATTTATACGAATTAAATTACTTTAGTGTTTAAATAGATTGTGGCATGCATTTTTATACAGTAAGATTTTAAAAGGTTGTGCGTAAATTTGTAACGCATTTCTAGGTAATGAAAATATGTATGTAAATATATATGTAAATATATATATATATATAAAATATATATATAGTAGAGCATTCTAAGAGATTCAATGAGTAACAAAATTTTTCAGAATTTATTAGGTAGTTTTTGAGATTATTCTTTGACTGGATGTATATAATGGTAGGCTTATTTTATTGTTTAATTACAGGCTTTTGGGGCAAGGCCGAAAGTTGGTGCATAATTTTAAGTATCGCTTCTAATTTTCGCTTTATAGGTTGTTAATTTTAACGTGAACGTCGAAAAATAATCTTAAAGATACTAATTCATACTGGGTCAAATTCGGACTGTTTAAGTTTATTATGCTTGCCGTATACAAATTGTGTGACTTCAAAATAAGCTAAATTTATTTAATTGAGATCGAGAAATTGTTTTCGTAAAATTTTTGATAAATTAATTTCAGTTTTTTTTCACTTTTTTTTTATATACTCATTAATTATATACTTATATATTACCTTATACTTGTATATTAGTTATATATATAATTATATATATTTATATACTCATTAATTTTTGTAGGTAGGCTGGTTTTTGTTGTCTATTTTTTCTTTCTTTCATTTTCAAGACAATTCCGAGGGATATTTTGTATGGTTAGGCTGTTTAAATTTTTCTTATTCTGAAATTGAATTTTATTGTGTTAGGGAGTGTTTTTTTTTTGTTTAACGTTTTATTTTGGGTATTAAAAATGAAAAATGTATTTTTTTTACGTTCGCGCGTTTGCATAGACAATATTACAAAATTATGTTAGGATGTAATGCAGTTTCATTCGGTTAGGAATATCTTTATAGAGGCTCGCTTATAAACAAAGCGAACACTCTTATTATACAGTGATTTGTTTTAAATTTTTGTTTGTTTACATAGTAGGTTGCGTGTATTTTTGGGTTCATAATATCTGTTCTTATTTAGAATAACTATATAAATTTGTAGTTTCACTTGGAAACGATAAATTACTGGGATCTTTGTGATTTACAAACCATACTGGGTTTTGTGTTGAAGGAGAGAGTTGTCTCAGATGTAATTTGAGAATTGCGAGTTTGCTTCCTATGGAATTTAGCTTTTCAAGTTGGAGTTAATGTATTAAATTAATTTTCGGTAGTAATATTTAATTTTTTTTTATTTAATAACTGTTTTGGAAAATTATTATTGTTTACAACTTCAGTCGGGTTTACCAATGCAGTTGAAACATTGGCTCGAGTGTTCACCCGGAGATGGATCCTTTTAGATGGCCAGTAACGTTTATGTGGCATTTATGTGAGCTTCCCCCAAAGTGTAAGCGGGTTTGTGATTTTCAGAGAATTGATGACATGAAGTTTCTGGGTTTCATTTTTGTCTTTTGTATTTAAATGTATCGATGTGATTTCAGAAGGTAGTTTGAATAATAATATTTGTTAAATTATAATAACGGTTACTATGTATGGGCGCTTTTATATTTATACTGTACAATTTTGTTTCGTGTGTTTTATGACTTTTTTTTTATCTTCTCGGATGTAACTGTCATAAGTGACCTTATTGGTAGCTAGGCTGTGATTAAAATTTTGTGAATTCTGTAAAATTTGTAATAGTTTTTCTGTGAATTTGGCCAGAGCAAATTTGTAGTTATTGTTTCGAAGTGAACTGTCGAGAAAATTCGGTAAATTAAATATGAAATAATAATCAATAGCAGTATAAACGTTTCGAATAACTTTTTTTTTCAAAATTTCAAGAGGCTCGATTTGGAGACAGCTAAGTTGGATCCAAATTCCATTCATTGAGTTTAGTCGACCCGATAGGTGATCGATCACCGATGAGAGAGAGAGAGAGAGAAGAGATGAGAAGAGAAGCGAAACTGAAATGCGCAGGGACTTGGCGCAGGGCAGTTTCGGAAGAGAAGAGAGGAAAAGAGACAAAAGAAACCAAATGTGCAGGGACTTGGTACAGAGCAGTTTCGATGGTCTACTGGTATTTTTCGGGTAGTAGCTGGTCACGCTGCTCGATGCTTCGCTAAATATGTGTTTTAGCACTCGGTAGGCAAGCCACGAGAGTTTGAACGAGCGTCTAAGGCTTTACTGTCCATACAGACATACAGTAGGTTTGTTGCGAAACTGCCTACGGCGAAGTGATCGTTTGATTATTACCAGTAAGAGAGTCTTTCAGCGGGACGTAGGAAGAGCAGCGTTCACCAACAAAAGTTGAGATGAGACAGGCGAGTTTCTTCGTCGGCTTCTAGAATTGCAAATTCCGTCCAATTCCGGTGCGTGGTTCCACTTTCAGTATATCTCCCCCCCTGATCCTTTTAGAATTGGACGTCTCTCTTTTTTCTTTCCGCCATTTGGAGAGAGAGCGGAACCAACCTAAAACGTGCTGACTTGTTGCATGGTGATGCAATCCCTTGCATTCTAGCGAAGTGAGCAGGAGCTGCGATTGAAAATTGAAGAAATCCGTTGTCAGCGTGCGGATTGTGATCTAAACAACGTCCAGCTATGAATGTACTGATTATTATGTAATGAAATTATAAGTGAAAGGGTGCGATTATTGCCCATAATTGTTGTGTATTTCGTGAAATAGTATGTGCGCTCTGGTCAGTATTTTATATAAACGTTTTCTTATATTTCTATGTTGCCCTGATAGTAACTGTATAACTATATAAATAATTGTTTCGAATGTAAAGCGATCTTTGATGAGGAATCGCTGGAATAGATTGTGAACTTGAAATTTGTGTAACTAATGTTAATAAAATTATCCGTTATTTTTTGGCACGTTATAGATTCATTACAGGTTGTAAATTTGATGATTAGTGTGAAATGCTATTTTATGCAAATGTTCTGAATATTATAGTTTTTGTTTCTCGATTTTTATAAAAGATGCAAAATATCTGATGTGTGGAATTTGTCATTCTAATGATTTCTTCTCTAACTTGAAATTGTTAAAGAAAAAAAATTGCAAAATAAATAACTTTGTTGAATAACTAAATAAATTTGTTATACGATATTAATAAGTTTTCTAGTGTAAAACTTATTTTCAAGGGGGTGATGCGAGTGTAGTAATGTCTAATTAAAAATTAGAATGTTTTGTTTATATTAAAATTATATTTAATTAGAGTGTTTTGGTTATAAGAAATTAATAGAGATAATGATGTTTATCAAATGTAATTAAGATAAATAATGGTTTGTTTATTGAAATTATAAAATACGAATTAGCAATACAAGGAGTCGGCCCGCGGAGGCTTGGTAGAAATGCCCTTCAGTCACTGGGCGCGTTACATTTACGAAGGTGTCTTTTGGGTGTTAGAATGTAATTGTGAATTTAGGCTATTGTTTTGAGTCTCTCTCGACTTAAGTATTATAATTAAATCCCCCCTCGCATTACCCCGTTTAACTAAGTCTGTTTCGGAAATAATAAAGTAGTAAAAAGTGTTATGAAGACTATGATTAACCCCTCTTTTGCATTATTCGAAAGTGAAAAATGGAATGGCGCCCTCGGCCACAACTACCGTATTTATACACTACAGCGAAAGCGATAAATGGAAAACAGAGTAAAGTAAATAAGTATACAAATGAAGGAAGGGGAATCACTACATTTGTATAAATTAGTAAGAAATCATAACATAGGATAAACTTCGTTAAAGATTAGAAAACATTTGGCCATTTTGATTCGTGACGTCACGCGTTCCAACTTCCTCCGCGTACCTTGCGCAGGATTACGGGGACTTCACCACTGTTCAAGGAGCGTCACGTGACTGCGCCGCTGTTCAGTATGCAACACTCGGTAGTATTACGCGCATGCACGGAGCTATCTTATATCGCGTTTATTTTGCGGCCAGTCACGCTCCTTCATTCTGATTTCTTTATAGGGCGCCATTAAGTCAGCCAATAGCGCACCTCTAAACTAGAATACGGGAAACACATGACCTAAATCATGCGCGAAACTGCTGACAATAAATTTAATAATTCTAATTACAAATAGTTCTTAAAATAATAGGCTAACGTAAGTAAATTAATGATTTATAACAGAAGTTAATTATAAGTTTTAGAAGAGAAAATGTAAGATGTTTCTCTAGCCACAGTTTAATCGTAATGAAAGGCAAAACAAGACAATCTGAATGATAGCGTCATGACAATTGAAGGGAGATGTTCTCGAAGCAACAACAAAAGGGAAAAACGTGGAAAGAAGAGAGCATTATTCGGATTATTCAGATTATTCAGATTATTCATGTTATTCGGATTATTCAGTTTGACTGAGCATTATTCGGTAATTTAACGTATTCAAAATATTGAGAAATTTAGATTAACCCTTTAGCGCCCAGTGGTCTTTTCCGAGAATGAATAAAACCGTCTGGCGTTAGCCAGAACAAAATCAGTAAAGTGACGCTGGGCGCTAAAGGGTTAATTCAGATTCGAAAGTTTTAGTTCCTAAAGTAGGCCGTCGATAAGTAGGCCATGGGCAAGTGGACCTCCTATCATTAATTTAATTTAGTACTTGAAGTTATTCAATTTATCCCTTTGGAGAAAAGATATGTTTGTCATTATAAGGGGTTCCAAAAAACATTAGCCTCCCCATTTGCAGCTTACATGTTTACTTATATCGAAATAGTTTTTAGTGATTATAAAAATATATAAAATTCTTTATTTATTGCAGGTATTAAAATTACTCTAGCTGATAAAGTGATAATATAATGGCTTCTCAATTAATTGGTGATTCGGAGAGGCAACGTGTGATAGATAGATCGCGTACGAGCAATAACATTTCGGGAAGCTCGTGATGCTGGAGCCACCTTTATAACACGTTCATAGGTTGCCAAAAAGTTGCGAAGAAGTGAGGACTTCGTCAAAAGAAATTGGAATAAAACTTTGGATGAATGTGAAATGGATACAACCAAATCTGGGCGCCCAAATTTGCCACTCTCTCAGGAAACAAAGGACATCATTGAAAGCGGTACGCGTAAGCGGAAAAACAGCTGTGCTAAACTTTCTAGAGAGATCGAAGTGTTGAGAGGAAAGATCGTTAGTGGTGAGATCATTCGACTGTACCGTCATAGGCAAGGTTTAAAGCCTTGGCATGAACTTCCAAAGCCAAGAAAAACTCAATTTAACATCGATGACAGAATGTGGTTTGCCCATTATCTTGAAGATTGGGATGTGGATGATTTCATGCATTTAGCTGTCTTCGATGAATTTTTTGTTTACGTAATACGTCGGCCTAACTACCAAAATGATCGAGTGTGGGCCACAACACCAGATGAAATCGATGACAATGAACATTATCGCGAATTATTAAAAAGTCCAGACTGTGTTGGTGTGTTTGTTTTGTTCACTGCAAAGAAGGTCATGTGGGTGCTGAAGCCAAATGGTCAGAGTTGGGATGGACAGTATTTTCGTGATATTATTATATCCCAGCATATCATTCCTTTTCTAAGAAACCCAAACAATGTTATGGATGTTGATCAGGTCACACTTCTGCACGATAAGGCCCCCTGCTTTAAGGCATTAGCCACTCAACAGTTGTTGCGGAACCATGAGATCGATTTCTTTGGAAATGAAGAATGGCCAGGAAATTCTCCTGACCTGAAAGTCTGTGAACACATTGGATCAGTTATAAAGGACAAGGTTGAATGTCTCTTGTTTCAAGAACCTGCAGCAAATCGATTTTCGAAGGATACAATGACGCAACACATTGAAACTGCTTTAGCAAATTTGCGTAACGATCAAGATCTATTCACGTCACTTTTGGCAAGCTACCCAAAGCGAATTCAGGCTGTCTTGGAAGCCAATGGCGGGAACACCAAGCTTTAATTGTTTCTCATTAAATGCAGGATTAAATTCTCTTTTGTAAGGTATGTTTAGTTTTACTGTACCACTAATGGTTTAGGCCATGGGCGGGGGGACTAAGGTTTATTGGAGCCCCGTATTATAATGTAATTTACTTTATTTTTTTCAATCTGTGACGTTAAGAGTAAAATTATAAACTTTATATGCCTTTGATTTCATCTGTGACTTCCTTATTTATTTGGTTATGTAGTGTTTATGTAGGCCTAGCCTGCTGTAGTCCTTACTGAGACTCTATAGGTGAATTTAGTGTGATATTAAAATTGAAAGTAACACTTGGTACTTACTTTTTAACCGTTAGCCTATACTTAGTTCTGAGTTTAGGCACGCTACCACCGTGTTGTTCGACCACGCTACCATCTTGTTCGTCGGCCACACTACCACTCTGTTCGTCGGTACGTTACCACCACCACCACCACCACCACCACCAAATGTTCACCTTTGTCATCACCTTCGTCACTACCTTCATCGTGGTCACTCTTCTTCACCCACAATTCGAAACTTTACACTTTCTACGTATGGTTCTTTTCATGTTTAATTTGAGTATGTGGACAAGCCAGAAACAAATAAAAAAATCACTTCTAGACCTTGATTTCGGCTCTCTCCTTCTCCTTCTATAGGGAGTGAGGGCCATTTTTTGGGGTGTTCACCCTCAGCCCGTTTCTTCCCGCATAAAAAAATACCAATATTAAGTAAATCTTCTAGATGAATATTGAATATTACCAGAGTAATCACAGCAATACGAATTAGGAGCAACTCAAAATCATTAAATGGCTGATCACCTCACATGCTGAACGGATCGTACTACGATTCTTAAAGTTGCGTGTTCCACAATCAACCCGAACTCCTGTAACTAAATCACATTCAGTTCACGGGGGTTTGGTGGAACCATTCATATCTAACGCTGACTTACATATTTTTATTCTCAATCCCCATAAAAGGGGTCAAAGCCGTTTATATGCCATGAGAAAAGCACACATTTAACATTTCAAAGCCATTTGTATGCCATGCGAAGGCACGCGCCTAACATATACGTTGAAATTTCTTATTAAAATTGATAAGCATGCCTTCTAAGTGCATTTGGAATACATGAATAGCAAGCATTAGTTCATATGCATTTATTCATAGCATTTATTTGACTCACCATACCTGTTTCATAAATGTTGATTAAACACTCTCTCTCTCTCTCTCTCTATCGTGTGCCCTTTTATTTCTCACTGTCCCCTAATGCGAAACTGGGCACACGAGATAAATGTACGCATGGTGTGAATGAACTCTGAATCTATTCTTTTCATTATACTTTTTCCTACTTTCCTATAAATCTTCTTTCACAACTATTTTATATCAAAAGGGGTTGACGGAGAAGGGAGAGCCTTGTCTGTTCTTTACTTCATTATTACTAATTTTCTCTTGTGAAAGTTTTACACATTTATAAGTGTAAAGGTATAAGTTTTCAGCATTCTCTCTCTCTCTCTCTCTCTCTCTCTCTCTCTCTCCCGCGTGTTACTGTGACTGCATATGGATTTCTGAGTTCTAATTAGTAGATTGCGGTGCTTAATAAGTAAAGTCATTGATGCTGAAGTAGTGTGGGAATTGAATGAAACTTTATTAGGGGCCTGCGACACACATATATTAAAACGCACGTTAACAGGTAACACCACACACACACACACACACACACACACACATATATATAATCTACATCTACTGTATATAATATAATTTTCTGCAACTTTATCTTATAAAAAAATAAAAAAATAAAATTAAAAGGCAAACCAGCAGCCCCCCCCCCCTCACCAAACGAACTACAAAGAGATCCCCTCTGAAAAAAAGTAACGCAAGTGATGTCTGCAACAATCTCTATTTAGCCGTAAAAATGAGGCAATAAATCTTTCTTAGACTTTTGGCAAAACACGTGACGAGAAGCAGTTTTGTTCGTGGAAAGTAACTTCAGGACAAGAACTTCAAAACTTTACAACAAGGAGTAGTTCGCATCTCGCATCTTTCTGTTCTTTGTCGATGGACAGGGATTACTCTTGCAAACTGATCAAAACTTCGACAATTAAACTGCTCTTGACTGGCGCAAGACGTTCCGAGGAGACGCCTAAAGAATTACCAACGATTTTTCTCCATAATAATACTCTTATATCAATATATATGTGTGTGTGTGTGTGTGTGTATACAGACGTAAGAGGACGCTGACTGTGCATATTTGTAAGATAATATATTTTTAGGAGACGCGCGCGAGCGCGCACACACACACGCACGCACGCACACACACACACACACACACACACTATATATATATATATATATGCGCCTTGGTGGTGTAGTAGTTAGCGTCGCTGACTACAAATTCATCGGCCCCGGCGTCTAAACCCGGTGATGGCAGGCGGCGCGCAGCAAATCCGAGCTGTTCATCCTTCCACACAATAAAGAAATTGGTTGGGAGGTAAATCGGTACTCTGGGTAGCCTAGTGGTTAAGACGCTGGGCTGCTGGTGGGGCGTAGTTCGGATGAACAATTCGGTCGGAAGCAAACCCAAGGTTATATACTGAACATACGGTAAAGTTCTGCTCTGGTAGAACGTGTGGGCATATTTTACCGGTTTGGCGAGCCTACTGAACACGTTAAATTATTCTTAAATCCATTATTTTATTCTTTGTTGAAGAACATCACAACCTTTTAGCCATAATTCATGAAAAAAAAATGTTATTTAATTATTAACCCTCAGCTACTTATCGTTGGGTCAATTCTGACCCTGAGAACATTTGTTTATTTTATCATGGGAAATAATGATAGTAGTTAAGGGTTAAGGAAATCAATTTTATCGAATTTATTATAAAGTAATTAGATACAGTCTAAGGTTGTCCGAGAAGTGGGGTGTAATTCAAAAAATAACCTATTTTAATCAAGCAATTATAATTACTTATTTGTTTTGCTTCGCCCAAATTATTTATTCTGACGAAGATCAAGCTTCTTGCCCAACATTAGACATACCGCTTACGGACCCGGGACTGGTAGATTCGTAGTCAGCAATACTAACCACTAAAATAGGTTATTTTTCGAATTACACCCCACCTCTCGGACAACCTGTATATATAAACATAACTTGTTACTGTAGATATTACAGTTCAATATTACATTTCAATGTGAATAGAGGTTACAGTAATATCAGCGAAATTAATTATGAAGTACTTTTTAGCGAATAAAATTGATTCCATGCATTTTATAGCGTTTAAGAAACGCAATTCAGTAGTTGGGTAATCTGCTGATGTAAAGAATGTTGAAGAAAAGACTCTCTGGTTTGTTAATCTTTTTGTTACAAAGTATTTTACAGTACATGAATTTCTTACAGATCAGTAATTTAGGGATTCTGAAGTTTTTGTTATGTAGTTTAGTGTAGGGTGGGGTAGGCTGTAATCGAATTTACAGTACAAAAAGGATTTTTTTTACAAAGGGTTTTTTTTTTTGTCAAATTATCTTTCATTCTCCATTATCTTCGAATTCTTTATTAGTTTCCTTATTGATTGCGGTTCTGCAAGGGGGTGAGGGGCTTCCCTAACTCTAAATTATGCTTTAAAATCACATTGTGTTTGCGCAGTACTCATTGCATTGAAGTAACACTTTACAATAAAGACACGCTGAGCTGTAAAATACGTAATCTTGTACTGTAAATTTAATGATAGCCCATCATGTGGTCTGAGCTACATGAAAAACCTCCAACGGTTTCACAAAGTTTCGTGAAAATAATGGTTTCATAAAAATATAGCAGTAAAATACTTTGTAATCAATAAATTAAACAAAAGAGAGTATTTTTTTGGGTGGGGTGGGGGAGACCCTGTACATTATTATATAATATGTATAAATTAAACTTATATATATATATATATATATATATATACACTGTATATATATATATATATATATATATATATATATATACAACAAAGAGGAAAGAGAAGCAGGTTCGAAAGACAAAAGAGGGCATTGTTCCGAAAGAGAAAAAGAGTGACTGCAAAATTAAGTAATTGTAAAGATAACATCAGAAAAATATTAAATGATAAACTGCAAAGTATCGATGTCGTCATACAGGAACTAATCGAGAAGCATACAGAAAAAGAAGACGACGACGCTATAGAAGCGATAAAGGCTAACTCAAAGTACTTCTATAATTTCGCAAAAAGAAAGTCGAAAAACTATGCGACTATCGGGCCTTTAAAAAATGAGAACAGTGATTTATCTGATGATCTAACAGAAGTAGCTGAAATATTAAAAGCTCAGTATGAATCATCTTTCAGTATCCCAAAAACTGACAAACTGATATGCGATAGAAACGCGTTCTTTGAAGAAGAACCACAAGGGGAAAGTATAACGGATTTCGACTTTACGACGGAGGATATTGCACAAGTCATAGGGAAACTAAAAACACACTCAGCGGCAGGACCGGATAAATGGAATGCCACACTGATCAAAAACTGCAAGAATGCAATCGCTGAGCCCCTATACTGGATATGGAGACGATCATTAAACACGGGAGAAATACCGGGCATCCTGAAGAGCGCGAACATAGTCCCAATATATAAAGGAGGAGATCGATCCGAGGCCAAAAACTATAGGCCAGTGTCGCTTACATCTCATCTCACCAAAATATTTGAAAGAATTGTTAGACAGAAAATCTGACTTTTTGGAAACTCAGAAAAAATTCAATGATAACTAACACGGGTTTCGGTCAGGCAGATCATGCCTGTCACAACTAATGGAACACTACAACAACATTATTGATTCACTTGAAAGTAATGAAAACTATGATGTACTATACACAGACTTTGCTAAAGCGTTCGACAAGTGTGACCATGGAATCATAATACATAAACTGAAATATATGGGAATAACAGGAAAAGTAGGGAAATGGATATATAATTTCCTTAGTGAGCGGAGGCAAGTCGTTACAGTACAAGGAGTATCTTCATCAGAATCAGAGGTCTTCAGCTCAGTACCACAAGGAACGGTTTTAGCTCTACTACTCTTCATAATCATGCTAACTGACATAGATGAGGACGTTACCAGAGACAGCACAGTAACATTCTTTGCAGATGACACAAAGATCAGTAGAAAAATACGAAAACCAGAAGACATAGGATCTCTACAAACCGACATAAACAAAATTTACAAGTGGACGGAAGACAACAATATGAAGTTTAACACCGAGAAATTTCAGCTATTACGGTACGGAAAAAGAGAAGACCTAAAGTCCATGGAATATTATACCCCAAATGGACAGGAAGTCCAGAGAAACTCCAGAGCAAAAGATTTAGGGGTTGTAATGACAGATGATGCGAAATTTGAAACACAAAATAAGATAGCAGTAAACAGAGCAAAGAGAATAACGGGTCAGATATTGAGAACTTTTAAACGAAGGGATAGGAATGTAATCAGTGGCGGTTCCTCATATGGGCAATATGGGCAGCCGCACAGGGCGGCATTTGTGGAGGGGCGGCATGAGCGCCTGCAAAAAAAATAAAAATAAAAATAAGAATAAATAAATAAAGAAATAAATAAAAATAAAAAATAAAATAAAATAAATAATAAAAGATCAATAAATATATTTTTATTATAAAAAAACCATCTATTGCATTTTCCATAAACCTTCCCATAAAAGACCTAAACAATGCAAAATGCTTCCAGATTAATATTATTGGGAATAAAGGCCCATACTTTAACATATGTAATGTTATTTTTCTGGGTTTGGTTAAATAGTGAAATGTATATTATTTATTACAGAACGAATCTTCACACTAAGCCACTAAGGTCTGTCAAATAACCGCAAATGGATAAGAAGAGGTCAAAGCTATCAGGTGCTCAGTTTAGAAAAAAGAGGAAAGAAGAAGAGGAGAAACGAGCAAAAGATAAAGGTATAGAGCTATGTCATCTACTCTTCACTGCTATATTGCACTGCTATTTTGTGATATAGCTTTCTGAGTCATTTGAAGTGTACTATTATGTATATAATTAGCCATTAACCAAGGAGGTTGTATTATTCATTTGTTTCCTATTCTAAAAGTTTAATAAATTGTGCTTAATAACATGTTAAATTAATTGTACTAGCCTATTCATGCATTGGTCTGTTATGTTCTATTTTACTATTTGCAGGGGCACTTTTGAAATATTTTGGAACACCCTCTGCCACTAGCCAGGATGAGAAGCCGTCTACTTCTGCCATTATTGAGGCTGAGGAGCCATCTACCTCCTCAGCCTCACATATGTCTCCACAAATGCAGTCTGATCCTGAGGATGAAGACCCATTTGCTTCTACTTCTCCCCGGCAGGACTCTTCAGGTGAGTTTGTGTGCACATATGTCTGTGAGTGTGTGCGTGTGTGTGTATGTGTATGTGTGTGCATCCCTGCAAAGCATTTTGCAAACAGTTATAAATTATAATGTTATTATCACTGGGTCTGGGTTACTGGGTATGTGTGGTGTTTCACCACCATAATTCCATAACACCACCACCATAACAAAGTGCTGTGAATAATGTGTTATCTAACTTAGGTGTGTATACTAATGAGTAATGCTCTTGTTCTTTCTATTAGAAATGCCTGGAGCAGAATCGCCTCCTGAGGATGAGTCTCTGTCCACCGACCCTGCTAACTGGCCTTCAGTTCTGACTGAGAGAATTCGGACACAACTGGTTTCCAGGGGACCAAGTCAAGTACCATCTGACTTTGTATTCCCTAGAAACGACAGTGACGGAAGAAGTTTCCACCATCAATACTTCAGGAAGTCATTGGTTAGTGGGGAAAATATAACCAGAAGTTGGTTGGTCTATTCCTTAAAAAACAACAGCCTTTTCTGTTTCTGTTGTACATTATTTTCCAAGAGGAAAATAAATTTAACAAGTTTGGGACTCTCGGACTGGAAGCATGCAAGCTCATTGCTCACATCACATGACAACAGTTCAGAACACCTAAATTCTATGAAAATCTGGAAAGAACTGGCAGTGAGGATGAGAAAGGGGGAGACCATTGACAAGCAGGAGATGGCACTTCTGGAGGCTGAGAAGTTGAGATGGAGAGCGGTGCTGACACGTCTCACTGCTATTGTGCATTCTCTGGCAGTTAGGAATTTGGCACTAAGGGGACATACAGAAAAATTGTTCTCACCATCAAATGGCAATTTTCTGAAAGAAGTTGAACTGATGGCACAATTTGATCCTATAATGCAAGAGCACATTAACCGTGTCCAAAAAGGGACCTCCAGTCACACCAGCTACCTCGGCCACCACATACAAAACGAACTCATTGATTTGTCGAGCAGCAAGACCATTTCAGCAATGGTGAGCGACATCAAACAATCAAAGTTTTTTTCAATAATTCTAGATTGCACTCCAGATATCAGCCACACTGAACAGTTGTCAGTTGTGATTCGGGTTGTGTCACTGGAGGGGAAGCCCCATATAAAGGAACATTTCATGGGGTTTTTGGAGGCAGAGGAGTCCACTGGTCAACATTTGGCATCTCTGATTCTGAAGAGACTGGAGGAGCTAAAAGTTCCTTTCATGGACTGTAGAGGACAATCATACGACAACGGGGCCAACATGAGGGGAAAAAACAAGGGTGTTCAATCCAGGCTCCTAGAAATTAATCCCAGAGCTCTGTTTGTTCCATGTGGGGCTCATTCTCTGAATTTGCTTGTGGCCGATGCTGCTAAGGGATCTATTGATGCCACAAGTTACTTTGGCATCTTGCAGAAGCTTTACAACTTGTTTTCAGCCTCCACACAACGATGGGCCATTTTGAAAAAACATGTGAACATCACATTGAAGATGTGGTCTGATACAAGGTGGGAAAGCAAGATCAAGAGTGTGGAGCCCCTGAGATATCAGGCAGCTGCAGTGAGAGATGCACTGATCGAGGTGAGGGACCACACCAAAGACTCTGTAATAAAGGTCGAGGCTCAATCTCTGTCAGAGGAGGTTGGGTCATACCGCTTCGCCATTTGTTCAGTGGTGTGGCATGACCTGTTGTGCCAAATTCAGCATGTGAGCAAGCAGATGCAGTCTCCTAGCATGCACGTTGATGTTGCAGTAAATCTCCTAAAAAAAACAGAGAGAGGTCTCCGCAATTACAGGGCAACAGGTTTTGTGGCTGCACAAATGGCAGCCACAGATATCTGTGAACAAATGAATGTGGAGGCTGTGTTAAAACAAAAACGGCTGAGGTCCACAAAGCGGCACTTCTCCTATGAAGCATCTGATGAGCCCTTGATTGATGCTTTGAAGAAGCTGGAGGTGACATTTTTCAATGCAGTGGTTGATGCTGCAACATCAGCCATTCAGGAAAGATTTTCCACGTTGGAAATTGTGGGAGAGAAGTTTGGAGTGCTGACACATTTCCAAAATCTCACATTTGAGGAGCTGACAGAACAATGTGTGAACCTTAGTACTACACTACACTTTAAGGGACAATCTGACTTGGATGGCAGAGAGCTTGCACAGGAGCTGAAGAACTTGCCTGACTTGCCATCAAAGACCATATCCTTGCTTGAACTGCTGACATTTATCCATGAAAGGGAGCTCTCTGAAATATATCCAAATTTGTGGACTGCTCTCAGAATTGGTCTTACTCTTCCAGTCACTGTTGCTGAAGCAGAGAGGAGCTTTTCAAAGCTGAAGCTCATCAAATCCTACCTGAGGTCAACTATGTCACAGGAACGCCTTACCGGTCTGGCCATCATCAGTATAAATCATACAATTGCTGAGCAGATTTCATATGATGATTTAATTCATGACTTTGCATCAAGGAAGGTAAGAAGAGTCAGGCTTTAGATGGCAGTTGTGCTGTGGTGCAATTTATTTTGTTTCTTGTTCAAAGTGTAGCATAATAATTACCCTCTCTTAAGTGTCTTATTCTATTTATGTGATAGAGCATTTGTACAATTTAGAAATTTGATTCTCTAGTTTATTTATGGCAGTTGTGCAATTTAATTTGTATTTTTCCTGTTCATAGTATCATAATTACATTCTCTTAAGTGAGTTATTCTATTTACGTGATGAAGGATTTGTAAAATTCAGAAATTTGAGTCTTTGTTTTGGTTCTGAAGTTCCAACAATTAGTCCAATAAAAAGTTATTTTGTGAAAGAGTTATGTCTGTCCTTTATTTTGGGGGGATTCGAATGTGTGTGTGTTGGCGAACAGGGGGGGGGGCGCTGAAGGTGAGGTTCGCCCAGGGCGTCATGTAAGCTAGGACCGCCACTGAATGTAATGATTCCTCTACTGAAACCCTGATCATACCCAAATTGGAATACTGCTCGGTCCTAACATCCCCATATAAAAAGAAGATATTAGACAGCTGGAAGGGATCTAGAGAAGCTTCACAGCCAAGATCAACGGGTGCAAAGAACTAAATTACTGGGAAAGGTTACGCGAACTAGACCTATATTACTGGAAAGGAGAAGAGAGAGATACACCATTATTTACACTTGGAAAATAATAGAGAAACTAGTCCCTAATCTTACTCTGAACCATAACTCCCCAAACAACGGTGGAAAGTAGAAACGGTAGACTGTGTCGTATTCCCAAATTAAAGCCGAGACAGGGAACATCCTTAACCCTGAAAGAAAATAGTTTTGTGGTGAGAAGACCAATATTTAATCAGCTGCCCAAAGACGTAAGAAACACGAAGGGAGTTGCAGTGGACATCTTCAAAAGAAGACTAGACGCCTGGCTCAGAACAATCCCCGATGAGCCGGGCG
>JAJOZX010000105.1:300000-342500 GCA_023014485.1 Bathynomus jamesi
GATTTTCATTTTAGGAATATATTCTTGCCTTTTCTCTTTTCTACTCCTGTTTCGAAGGTTATTACGATCGTCGCGAGATTAGGTGCAATTTTATTTTCTTCCAGCTATTTTCCATGCGTTGAGGGTAGTGTATTTCGTTTTCTTCTTCTACGCGTTACCGCGAGCTACCCTACTAATTAGTCTTTTTAATCATATATTTTTACTGTAAAAGTTTGCTGTATTTTTTCTCATATCTATCTATCTATCTACTATCTATCGATCTATCTAGATATTCTAATTTAACGTTTTTATGGTTTTGAGCAAAGTAATCATTACTTTTTGTTCTTTCTTTCAAAGGTTGTTAATGTCGTTGTTGTTGTTATGCCTTTGTCTTCAAGTTGTGCCATCTTGTTACGCGTCTCAAATTTGTGTGTCGATTTTCCCTCCTCCTGAGTTTCTTTGATCTTTTTTTTGTTTGGTTTATTTTGGGTTTTAGACCATCACTTTTTTAAGTATCTCAAAAGTTGAAAGTTTTCGGTGTTAATTTTCATGTTTTTGGCTTCTGACCATCTGTATATTTTATCTGTGTTTGTTTGAGGGGATTTCACGGTTATTTCAGGGTTTTAGTTCTGTAAATTTTTTCGCCATCTGCAAATGTTACTGTACTATTACTGGTTATTTCTTTATCTATATCGGTTATCATGATACTAAGCAAACGTGGAACAAGTCTGGAACAACCTTCCTCAATCCACCTTTCCCCCTATCTATGACCTCCAATCTTTCAAACGCAGAGTGTCCATGCATCTCGAAAACCCTGGTCCTTGATTTTGGCTCTCTTCTTCTTCTATTTGGGGACGGGGCTCTTGGCCCCTCCTTCCTGCATAAAAATGTACTGTTCCTTGTGATGGTGAGCCACAGACATCAGGTTCTGATGATGGTATTCCTTGGGTTGTAACAACTTTCACTCTTCAGCAGTTATACATCCATTTTTCAACTTTACCCTTTGTATTCACTTTTTACGTTATTATCCCATTATCAATATTCCATTATCCCATTATCATTATCCCATTATCCCATTATCAATATCCTCATCAACATATATATATATATATATATATATATAATATATATATATATATATATATATATATATACTGTATATATATCATCATATTTGGCTTCACTGTTTTCAAACGCATTACTATTAATACTGTTCCCTTGCTCTGTTAGATGGAAGAGTAAAAAACCAGCCTCATCAAAATTTATATTGATTCTCCACTGAATCTTTCATATGCCGTCAAAACTGTATATATATATATATATATACACGGTGAACCAAAAGTAGGTGGACAGTAGGTTGAATACGGTTTGTGTTATTTATATTATAACTATGGTGTTTATTATAACTATGGTGTTTGTGTTATATTATATTAAATATTATAACTAAATTTATTTAAATTTTATTTTGTATTATAGTATACAAAAAAATTAAATATGTATTCTCAAAATAAACGTTATCATTTACTGTCCACCTACATTTGGTTCACCCTATATATATATATATGTATATTTTTTTCCTAACTTTTTGAATATTTCAGTAACATTTGATGTCAGTGAC
Source organism: Bathynomus jamesi (assembly GCA_023014485.1). Lineage (NCBI taxonomy): Eukaryota > Metazoa > Arthropoda > Malacostraca > Isopoda > Cirolanidae > Bathynomus > Bathynomus jamesi. Next base: position 301,598 of record JAJOZX010000105.1, read on the forward strand.
AGCGGCCTGTCTTTTGTTTTTCGCGTGATCTGTCTCTTCCTTGACTGACCCTATATAAAAAATAATACATACGCCACATTCTCCTACAGCATATAACATTCCCCCCCAAAAAATGAAAGTCGTTGTCTATTTGGATTTCATTTTCATCAATACATTTTTCACATTTTTCGTAAGTGATTTGGCAGTCTTTAAAAGGCGCTTCAGTTAAAGACCGTTTTCGTTTCTTCCACGACTCCTCTCAGATAAAAAGAACTCATTCAGGGAGTGATTTGTCCTTAGACTTTCTCTATAACAAGTATCATTTTAATTTGTTCTTTTGGTCTTTGATTTGTCGACTTTCTGGACTGAATAATCGTTCAGAGAAGCATGTTTCGTTGTCCTTTGATCATTCATGAAAGTCCTCTTTACATATTGTATTTTCATACCTATTCTTTCCTTAATTCCTTTCCTGAAGTTGTTTCCTGAATTCCTTCCTTCGAGTATTTTTCTTAATTCCTTCTCTGAAGTTGTTTCTTTAATTCCTTCCTTGGGGTTGTTTTCTTAATTCCTTCTCTGAAGTTGTTTCTTTAATTCCTTCCCAGAAGTTATTTCCTTAATTCCGTCCCTGAATTAGTCATTCTGGAGCGAGAGACCCCATCTGGGATGAGTCTCTGAACATTTTTTTATAATTATTACTAATCTGACAGTTAAAAAATGCAGAAAAATCTTCTCTTTTCATTGAAGAATTCTTTGCTAAATATTAATTTTTTCTATTTTATGTTGTTTGGAACGTGAATTGAAAGTCTCATTGATGAGTGGCGAAAATAAAATGGTTTTCCATACTTGCAATTTCCGTATCTCGCGTGGGATTTACGCATGGAGAGATGGAGAGACAATGGGATTTACAGTTTGTCCCAAATTTACAGTATAAGCATACTCATTATGATTTATGCAGAGATTGGGATGGGCAGAGATACACTGTCCACAGTGTCTACACTGTCTATCTACAGTATCTTTCGATAAAATGTCTGCATACAATTTCATATGTATTCTTTGTTGGGATCCTTTTTGCTGGTGTTTCATTTTTGCAAACTTATCTTTTGATGAATTCTGTTTCAAAGTGTGTTATATGTCCAATTTTTTTGGTTGCTCATTTGTTCATATGTTTCTTGGTTCGTATGACGGATTTTTTTTCTTTCGTGGGTTCACAACTGTACATACGGGGCTCCAATAAACATTAGCCCCCCCCCCCCGTCCATGGCCTAAACCATTAGAGTTACAGTAAAACTAAACATACCTTACAAAAGAGAATTTAATCCTGCATTTAATGAGAAACAATTAAAACTTGGTGTTCCCGCCATTGGCTTCCAAGACAGCCTGAATTCGCTTTGGGTAGCTTGCCAAAAGTGACGTGAATAGATCTTGATCGTTACGCAAATTTGCTAAAAACAGTTTCAATGTCGTTGCGTCATTGTATCCTCCGAAAAAACGATTGCTGCAGGTTCTTGAAACAAGAGACATTCAACTTTTTCCTTTATAACTGATCCAATGTGTTCACAGACGTTCAGGTCAGGAGAATTTCCTGGCCATCTTCATTTCCAAAGAAATCGATCTCATGGTTCCGCAACAAACTGTTGAGTGGCTAATGCCTTAAATCAGGGGGCTATCGTGCAGAAGTGTGATCTGATCGACATCCATAACATTGTTTGGGTTCTTAGAAAAGGAATGACATGCTGGATAGAATAATATCACGAAAATACTGTCCATCCAACTCTGACCATTTGGCTTCAGCACCCACATGAGCTTCTTTGCAGTGAACAAAACAAAACACCAACACAGTCTGGACCTTTTAATAATTAATTCGCGATAATGTTCATTGTCATCGATTTCATCTGGTGTGTGGCCCACACTCGATCATCTTTGGTAGTTAGGCCGACGTGTTACGTAAACAAAAAATTCATTGGAGACAGCTAAATGCATGAAATCATCCACATCCCAATCTTCAAGATAATGGGCAAACCACATTCTGTCATCGATGTTAAGTTGAGTTTTTCTTGGCTTTGGAAGTTCATGCCAAGGCTTTAAACCTTGCCTATGACGGTACAGTCGAATGATCTCACCACTAACGATCTTTCCTCTCAACACTTCGATCTCTCCAGAAAGTTTAGCACAGCTATTTTTCGCTTACGCGTACCGCTTTCAATGATGTCCTTTGTTTCCTGAGAGAGTGGCAAATTTGGGCACCCAGATTTGGTTGCATCCATTTCACATTCATCCAAAGTTTTATTCCAATTTCTTTTGACGAAGTCCTCACTTCTTCGCAACTTTTTGGCAACCCATGAACGTGTCATAAAGGTGGCTCCAGCATCACGAGCTTCCTGAAATGTTATTGCTCGTATGCGATCAATCACACGTTGCCTCTCCGAATCACCAATTAATTGAGAAGCCATTATATTATCACTTTATCAGCTAGAGTAATTTTAATACCTGCAATAAATAAAGAATTTTATATATTTTTATAATCACTAAAAACTATTTCGATATAAGTAAACATGTAAGCTGAAAATGGGGGGGGGGGCTAAGGTTTTTTTGGAACCCCTTACAATGTCGATGTGCATTTCATTCTCTCTTTGATCTTCCATTACTGCTTCTTGCCTCGAGTCAATGTTTCCTATCCGTTTGTCTCCTTCTTTTTCTTTCATTCTTCCACTTTTTCACTCGCGAAGAATAAAGTATTTATGTTGGTAATGCACTGTTGGCAAAAGTATTTAACACCATTGTTTATTCTCGCCTCAATGATTCTTAAAATATTTACATTTCTGAATTTAAACGTCTGAAATGTAACTTTCGTTTTTTTTTGGAAGTCAAAATTTAGTGTTTCATTTTCGTTCGCAATTTCACCACCGCATATCTTGCATCGTTCGAATTCAAGCTTATCCATGCATGTTATTTTGGTCTGTTTGTATTTATTTATTCATTTATTTATTATCACTGTTATTGTCTAAATAAAATAGTCTGCGTTTTCTACGTAGGTTCGTTTTCTTTAGTGAACGAGACTCGAGGGAAATGGTGAGGATAGGATAAGAGAGAGAGTGAGTCAGTGTCTTGCGTTAATTGGCCAGGGGAAAAGGCATCAGTGGAGATTGGTAAGGTATTCCTTCCTTGTTACGAAGAGATACCAGGAAACGTAAAGGAAATTTTAACGACTGTCATATTAAGTAAAATTTTTATAATGATCACTGATAATATATATATATATATATATATATATTATAAGTGGGAGTCAAGTTATAAAGTCCAATTTACTGTTTAAAAAAAGAAATGAATTTTTTCAAGAATGAAAAGCGAGATATGAACAGATGCTGTCTGTCCTCTGATTGAGGAATTTGGAACTACGATGCGCATGCGTTTTAGGTTTACCGTTTAAGCCTACATTTTAATGGCTAGTGTGAGGTGTGATAGATTTAGGTTCTTGTTAAAAAAACGGTTTTAAAGCTTTGTAAAAACTGCTAGTGAAAATTGATCTCCCTGTTGACAGTTTCGCTCTTTGTCTGTTATTTTATTTCATCATTTAGGGCCGACAGCTAGCTGCCCTTCGTTCATTCTGTTCTTTCTAACTCCAGGCGATTTTATCCACTTCCAGAACAGACTCTTGGCCATTAAAGGACTTGGGTGGATTAAGATTAGAAGGCGAAGATTTTGATATGGATTAGGGTTTAGAAGCTTAGTAAATAGAGTACAACGCGTTACTCCTTTTACAAAAAACAACTTTCCTGTGATGGGTCTTGTTTATTGATGGGTATTGTTTATTGATGGGTATTGTTTATTCCCACATAAATATTCATATCGTTTACGAAAAATCTTCACCGAGTTAAATTTAACTCATTTTCTTCTGAAAAAGCTTACGATTTTCAAATATAGAAAGGAGTTAACGAGTGAAAAGATGAATAGATCGTTTGCTTGTGATACAAAATCTGTCCATACAAGCAGGCGAGTCCAATTATCTCGCAGCGTGAAATGACATTGACACAGAACGAAAGTAGATAGAGAAGCTAGTAATAGAACGATAGAAAAAAACCTAAACGAAATGCGGTATACAAATACGTAAGCAATTCCCCCCCCCCCCCCCAAGATTGAATAGAAAGACCTAAGCTTGAATAGAAAGACCGAAGCTTCTCCAATACGACAACAGATTCGTGTCTCAGTTTGGAGAAATATCTCTTGGTATAAACTGAGTGTGAAAATTGAAATAAAAAATATAAAATTATTAAAAAAAGTGTAGTTAAAAACCCGCTTTTGCAAAATATTTACACGGATAATGAGTGAACGACACGTACGGTGAAAGGGTTTGAAAGATTTGAAAATAAAAGAGAAGGTATCAGAGTGTATCTGAAAGCGGTTGAAAGGAAGACAAAAAAAAAAAAGAAAGAGTTAATGAGGAAAGATATTTGAGCATTAAACCAAGGAGACGAAGGAGGGAAAAAAAATGCTTAGTTAAAAAGTTAAATAGCCTAAAGGTTAATTTAACGACGTAAAGATGGTGAGAAGGTGGAATATTTTAGTAAAAGATAAAAAATATTTGGGTCTTTTTCGTTTGGGGGCTAGCAGCGAATTTTAATGAAAATCGTTATACTAATGTAATTTTGGTCACTGATTTCAAAAACAACTTTCTTTTTTTTGGGAGAAATGAAAAACAAACATGTTAGAGCACTTTAAATAATTAATATGTTTTAACTAGCTTAAACTAGTTACGGAGGATTGTGTTAAATTTAGCCAGAGTCACAAACTGCTACTGTTTATGAAAAAGTGCTCTGAGTGTGGGAAAGTGTGTTCCTTTAATAAAAACACCCAGTTCTTTCGTTGCCAAAAGCGTCGGTCAAACGATAAAAAGTGCAACTTTAAATTATCCCGAACGAAGAATACGTTTTTTTGAAGGATCCCGGCAGATCTGTAAAAGTAGCAGAAAAAAAATCAAGAATTAATGCCCAGTTAGGTCAATTGAATGCCAGGTTAGGTCAATTGAATGACCGGTTAGGTCAACTGTACGCCCTTGACGATTGGTTAGGTTAAGTCATGATAGTTTCGTTAAAAACACATTAATTATTTAAAGTGCTCTAACATGTTTGTTTTTCATTTCTCAAAAAAAAAGAAAGTTATTTTTGAAATCAGTGACCAAAACTACATTAGTATACCGATTTTCATTAAAATTCGCTGCTAGACCCCAAACGGAAAAGATCCAAATATTTTGTACTAATATCGTACCTGGTGTGTATAAAGTAACGCAAGTGAAGAGACAAATCAGATTTGAATTATATTAATGCGAGTGAACATGGACGAGTAATATTTATTCAGAGCTGGGCACCGCAAACTCAAAATCACTTCCGCAATCGCAAATCCGCAAACTCAAACCTTACCTTCCGCAACCGCAAATCCGCAAACTGCTTGCCATTTTTGGTGCCGCAAACGCAAATCCGCAAACGCAAACCATATTTCCAATTTTTACAGTGCTGGGCACTTCCGCAAACACTTCCGCAAACCGCAAATTCCGCAATCGCAATTTTAACTATAAAAAGTATCCAAAACATTAAAGAGGTATAAAAAGTTTTTATATTTTTAATGTTTAATGTTTTAGCCTTGTTTTTATTAAAAACAAGGCTAAATAATTTATTACAATAAATCACTATTGTAGAAGAAATAAAAATACTACATATATTGATATATTATATTGAACAAAAACACCTCCTGCAAGTAAATAGTAAATAAATTAAATAATAAATTTAATCATTTGAATTTCATAAATTTTGAGACTTAGACACGTTAGAGAAGACTGTACTGTAACTGTAGTAACTGTACAGTGTACACACATTACATTACACAAGTTAAATTAAGTTAACACTGTGGCTGTACACAACTTGAACTCACTGTACAACTCAACCCCTCTAGCCTCTACAAGTGTACGCCTCTGGCTTTGTCAACAAGTTCAGTCGTCCTCCTCCAGTAACTGAGCCAAATCCAGTTTTAATAAGTCCATGTTCCCCTTCATGAAGACGAGACGTTCGAAGTTGTCAGAGGTCAGGCTGGCCCTTTTGGGCACGGGGCGGCGGAGTGGCGGGAAAGATGACGCGCTGCCTGCTAGCCAATTGGCGGCCAGTGACAGCAGCGTCACAGCACTAGCGGGCTTGGCCAGTGGCCACGTGGGAAATTTGCGGAAAGATTTGCGTTTGCGGTCTTAGTTCCGCAACGCAAATTCACTAATTTGCGATGACTTTGCCGCAAACGCAAATCCGCAAACGAAAAACATACTTCCGCAATTGCGGAATTTGCGGTTTGCGGAAGTGTTTGCGGAAGTGCCCAGCTCTGTATTTATTACATGTACTTTATAACAACTATAATGTACAACATGTATGTACTATATAACAACTTTATAACAACTGTATATTCGATAGTAAGGTTTATAAGAGGTGTTGAAAATGTTTTTACGAGTTAAAAAATAAGTTGAAACTAATTTAAACCAGTTCAAATCGTATTTGTCTCTTCACTTGCGTTACTTTATGCACACCCTGTACTTACTGCGTGGAAAATGGGTGAACGAGAGGCCAATTGGGATCCAATTCGATTTCATGGATTATGTTGAAGTTTTATCAAGATGTAAAATGTACGGCTGCCAAAATTAATTTGTCGAAGAACTAAAATGTATGGAGACTGAAATGTATGGAGACTGAAATGTATGGAGACTGAAATGTATGGAGACATATTGAAAACTTTAAATATTTAACAATGATTCGTAATTGGTTGCAAAAAATAACCTGACCAATAACTGGTTAGTAATTTTTTATAAGATTTTCAACCAATTATGAACTCCTGCTTAATTTGTCAATTTTTAGTATTTTCCATAGATTTTACTTCGACGAATATCTTCTGGTATCTGTTGGCCATTCTCCAGACCATGATTTCTGGTATATATTTAACAATCGTTCATAAACAGTATGAACGATTGTTAAATATATACCAGAAATCATGGTCTGGAGAATGGGTTTATATTTAGTAACTGGATAAGGGCTACATCATAGGTAATGTCGTAACACCACTTTCCATCGATCAACAAAGTTAAGTGACATTGGGTCTGAAGAGTAGTTGGATGGAAGACCATCCTCTGCCTGCAGATGATGGAGCGACCAGTGGTTCGGATCCCACGTAAAACTGTAGATCCCCTCAGTCATATGATCTTAGATATTGAAAAGAAAGTTAGCCAATCCATTCAAACAAATATTAACTGGACCAAAGCTGGAATAATTATTTTATTTACGCAGGAAGGAGGGGCCAAGGGCGAACTAAAATCACCTGTAAGTCTACGAGGAAAGTTAATCACGGACTTAGAGACAATAGAAAAGAGGATTTATAACCGCACAAGGAGTATAAACCTATGAGAATAAAAACCCACTCTAATAGACAGAGTTTATTTCCACGACAGTTTCGACGCCCACTGGCATCCTCCTCGGGTGGATACAGAAACACAAATGAAACAAAACAAGAGGGAAAAACAGTTCAGGGATCGACCGTTAAGAAATTCGCACCTAGGTTGGATTCCATTCTCTCGAGACAGGAGGGGCATTTTCATTAAGTACATTCGCACAAATTTTAAAACTATCTTCCTGTTCTAAACATACAGATTCTATTATTTTTACATAATTATTACATTTATAATTAAATTTATTACATTTAATATTGCATAATTATTAATTACAGAAATTATAAATTTATTATTACATTGGTTATTACATTGTTGTTTATTATACAGAAATTATAAACCGAAAAACGAATGAAAAAAGGCGATTAGGAAATAATCCAGAGACCATTGAGAAATTCGCACCTAGGTTAGATATCGTTCTCCCGAAACCAGAAGGGCATTTTATTACAGTTTCGGGTTTCTGGTTTCGGGAGAACGATATCTAACCTAGGTGCGAATTTCTCAATGGTCTCTGGATTATTTCCTAATCGCCTTTTTTCATTCGTTTTTTCGGTTTATAATTTCTGTATAATAAACAACAATGTAATAACCAATGTAATAATAAATTTATAATTTCTGTAATTAATAATTATGCAATATTAAATGTAATAAATTTAATTATAAATGTAATAATTATGTAAAAATAATAGAATCTGTATGTTTAGAACAGGAAGATAGTTTTAAAATTTGTGCGAATGTACTTAATGAAAATGCCCCTCCTGTCTCGAGAGAATGGAATCCAACCTAGGTGCGAATTTCTTAACGGTCGATCCCTGAACTGTTTTTCCCTTTGTTTTGTTTCATTTGTGTTTCTGTATCCACCCGAGGAGGATGCCAGTGGGCGTCGAAACTGTCGTGGAAATAAACTCTGTCTATTAGAGTGGGTTTTTATTCTCATATTTTGACCTTCACGTAAAAAAGTGAAGTTTTTTGCATTGAGTATAAACCTGTTATCCAGAGGAATAAATCAACAGAATAAATGTGTTTTTCATTCGCTTTTTAGAAACCTGATCGCAAATGTGAATAGGTTATCATTAGTTCATATTTATTCCTAAAACTCATATTTCATTTTTGCTCCTATTTCAAATTTTCCTATTTAAAATTTCCTCTTTCAAATTTTCCTATTTCAAATTTCCAATTTTCCTATTTCAAATTTCCTCTTTTCCTATTTCAAATTTCCTCTTTTCCTATTTCAAATTTCCTATTTTCCTATTTCAAATTTCCTATTTTCCTATTTCAAATTTCCTATTTTCCTATTTAAAATTTTCAATTTATCGTGGTTCTCTGGTGTTTTGATCTACTGTAAGCACTGCCGTTAACAGCTGATTTTTGTGAAAGAGAGCGTATTCAAAGGGTATTTTAACTTAGTGTTTGGGGTAAAAATGACTCCCACCCCACCAACCGGAATTAATAATGGACAACACTCGCGTTGCACAACAGGTCTAGGACTCTATTTTTATATATGAACGCGGACGAAATATAAAATAAAATTTAAAATATTTCAATAGATGCGAAAGGTCAAGGATTGTACGTATTAAAAACGATGGTATATTACGAGTTATATCGAAACTTGCCCAATGTCTATAAACGTCTGTTTAATTTATACGCTTGAAAGAAATAGCAAACCTGTTTTTATATATATATATATATATATATATATATATATATATATATATATATAGATATATATATATATATATAATATATAATATATATAATATATATATATATATATAAAGTAACTTAAAATAAGGTGCAACCTGTTTTTTTTTTTAACTTATTTTTGTAACACAAAATAATACTGATAAGTAGTTAAGTGAGTCTCATTTTTAAATTTTATTCAGTGAATACACTCATAGTATTCAACGCATGGCCACTAACTCACCACTAATTCAACAGTTTTGTCCTGAGAACTTTATGTAACAAAAATTATTATTATTATTATTATTAAGTTAAGTTTGATTAATAATATCGGTATTTTTATTTCCAATTTATATTTTACGATATGAAGAAATTCGGGTTCATAAAATTGGCTGTGGTGAGGTCACTCCTTACTACGTCTGATCGACTTGAAGTTTTATAGACAAGTATATTGTGGGTTAGATTAAGTTAGGTTAGGTTAGGTTAAGTTAAGTTGGATTAAATTATTTTTTTAGAGTGTCGATGGTTTGGTCTTGTCAACGAAATGGGCATATTTCCGCCAGAGGTCGGATTTGAATTACTCCGCTGTAATAAAAACACACACATGCAGTATATACATACAGAGTGACCCAAAAGTCAGGACCCATACGGGAAATAATGTGTCACGCATTACGTTGATTTATTCATAATAACTTCGATAACCTTCTCAATTCTTTGAATCGCTCAGTCACGTTTCTGACAGTTGAGAATTCAATGTCTTTCTTCCCTTGGCTTCACTGATTAACCCATTAGTGGCCCAGCGTCACTTTACTGATTTTGCTAACGCCAGACGATTTTATTCAGTCTCGGAAAAGACCTCTGGGCGCTAATGGGTTAAATTCGTCCGCGACAGTTCGGTACGCGCTTCCTTCTCTTGTGTACATAAAGACCAAATTCACTCGCTCATCTTTTGTTAATTTCCCATTTATATCTCACCCTGTAACAAAGAAAACAAACAGTATTCATATAAATCAATTTTCCCCATGTGTCCTGACTTTTTGGTCACCCTGTGTATATATATATATATATATATATATATATATATGTTACAGTCAATGTGTGAAACCAGTTATTTCGTGTAATGCCTAAAATCTTCAGGCATTTAGGATAATTCGATTAAGCAATTAATGACTTCGTGAATGTTAGGTTAGGTTAAATTAGGGTGGTTAGGTTAGGTTAGGTTAAATTAAGGTGGTTAGGTTAGATTAGGCTGGTTAGGTTAGGTTAGTAATGCGCATTACCTATGTTTAAGGGTCACAGGTATTACGCCAAATGCATGAAATTTTTAGGCATTACGTGAAATGACTGGTTTCACACACTGACTGTAACATACTGTATATATAGATAGATAGGAAGTTAGATATATAAATAGAGATATAGATAGAGAGATAGATAGAGAGATAGATAGATTGATAAATAGATAGATAGAGCGATAGATGGATAGACAGATAGATAAATAGACAGATAGATAGATAGCATATTTCTCTCACGAATTATGAATATGTTCGGAAGGTCATATTACACAATTCGAAGTAAATAGCGTTTTGGCCTCATTTCGCGTACGCTGAAATTAAAATTTGAATTATTTAATACACTCGTTCGAAACCCGACATTTATATCGATGAAATATTGCTTCTACATAATTAACACCTTTTTTTCACAACCTTTGAAACGCGTGAATATTTTGTGAGGTAAACTAACAATTCGATAAAAGCTAAAATTTAAGGGCACCTAAAATATTTTAGAGAAGAAAAATTGACTGAAGGAAGTATTCATTAACTCGAGGAACAACTACAGGAGAACTGAATATTAAAGATAAATAAATATTATATTTTGACAGTGATATTCCTCCCCTATCCGTCCCCATCCCCCTTAAAGGAAATTAGGTTTCGTTTTGGTTTTAATTAGCGTAAGGCGGATAAAATCGTTACAAAATAAAAATAAAATAGGATTAATTTCTGTTTTGTCTCCTGATGTGTCGAAGGAATCAGGTTCCAAAGCGTAACATGAAGTCTGTGGTTTACGCAGAATGACTCAAATTATTACAGTAAGTCCCAGTATTGCGAAAAGTATATATATATATATATATATATATATATATATATATATATATATATATATATATATATATATATATATATGATACACACAGACCGTGCATGAACAAGGAACTCTTCTGGGATAATAAATCCACTATAGTCCGAATAAGTAATGGTAAATGACAAATACCATAGTTTTCTTTTTCATGATGCAAGCCCGACGTGGGCAACGGGTCTCTCGCAAAGAGGTCCCATAAATATAGCTTCCCTCACCAGCTATCTGCAAAGCAGACAGGAACCAGCTTTGGGACATGGATCTAGGGTTTAAAGCAGCCTAGCCCCACTACATTTAGAACCTCAATATAAGTAAAAGACTCGTTGCATTCACGTCGGATTGAATAAATCAAAGAAAAAGGGGTAACTATTATATTTTAGCCAAAACCAAAACTTAAACCTCAACTGGCTCTGGTGAGGGAAGCTATATTTATGGGACCTCTTTGCGAGAGACCCGTTGCCCACGTCGGGCTTGCATCATGAAAAAGAAAAACTATGGTATGTGTCATTTACCATTACTTATTCGGACTATAGTGGATTTAATTATCCCAGAAGAGTTCCTTGTTCCATGCACGGTCTGTGTGTATCATAAAAAACTCAGGGAACCATTGTGAGTTCATTCCCATCATGAAACGGACATGTTATGTGCCTTGAAAAGTGGACGCTCAATTCTGCCAGTTGAGGTTTAAGTTTTGGTTTTGGCTAAAAATATAATAGTTACCCCTTTTTCTTTGATTTATTCAATCCGACGTGAATGCAACGAGTCTTTTACTTATATTGAGGTTCTAAATGTAGTGGGGCTAGGCTGCTTTAAACCCTAGATCCATGTCCCAAAGCTGGATCCTGTCTGCTTTGCAGATAGCTGGTGAGGGAAGCTATATTTATGGGACCTCTTTGCGAGAGACCCGTTACCCACGTCGGGCTTGCATCATGAAAAAGAAAAACTATGGTATTTGTCATTTACCATTACTTATTCGGACTATAGTGGATTTAATTATCCCAGAAGAGTTCCTTGTTCCATGCACGGTCTGTGTGTATCATAAAAAAACTCAGGGAACCATTCTGAGTTCATTCCCATATATAGGGTGGGGCACGGGAATCAAGTGTTTTTTGAATAGCTAGTAATCGGCCATTAGGAATGGGAGGGGCGTGCGGTAGGTAGCATTCCATTCCTGGGTTCATAGCATTTAACTTTAACTAACACTCACCTTTATCTTTCAGGTGCCATCATGGAGCAGTGGACGTTAGAACACCGCATGTTCCCGTATGATCATTTTGTTAGGAGTGGCGAGTCAGTGACAGCAGTTCAGCGTGCGTTTCGCCGCAGATTCAACATTCATCGAAATGACTCTGTTCCCGCTCGTGACACAATCTTACGTTGGGTTAACAATCTTCGAACAGGAGGCTCAATAATGAAAACAAAACCGAAGGGGCCGCAACGCACTGTGCGTACTCCAGAGAACGTTGAAAGGGTCAGACAAGCGATGTTGCAAAGCCCAGGCCGCTCTGCTCGGAGACATTCAGCTGCACTCGGAATCAGCAATCGTACTGTTAGACGGATTTTGCATGAAGAATTACATTTTCACCCATACAAGTTAGCGATGGTGCAGGAATTGAATGTAAACGATTGCCCCCAACGACTGAATTTTGCACAGGAAATGCTTGCACTTTATGAGCAGAATGAAAACATGATGGTGGTAATGAGTGATGAAGCCCATTTCCACCTTAATGGGGCCGTCAACAATCAAAACTGTCGGTATTGGGCTGCTGAAAATCCGCGACAACTCCATGAAAAACCGCTGCATAGCCCTAAGGTTACAGTTTGGTGCGCGGTGGGAAAGTTTGGCGTCATCGGTCCCTATTTCTTCGAACAAATGGGGTTACCGTTACCATAACATCTGGGCGTTACATTGAGATGGTGAACACCTTTTTCATCCCTGAGTTACGAAGAAGGCGTATTGCTCGTCGACATTTGTGGTTTCAGCAAGATGGGGCCACGCCACACACCGCCAGAGCGTCAATGGCTGTTCTTCGCCCCCTGTTTCCCAACCATCTCATTTCGAGATTTGGTGACATTGCATGGCCCCCTCGGTCCCCTGACTTGTCCACATGTGACTTCTTTCTATGGGGGTACCTCAAGTCACGTGTCTACGAGGACAAGCCCCGTACATTAGATGCATTGAAGGAAGCGATCCGTCAACAAATCATCCAAATCAACAGAGACCTGCTGGGAAGAGTGGAGGCCAATTTTCGTAAACGCCTTCAACAATGCGTCGACGGCCAAGGACATCATATGCCAGATATAATTTTCGGTACATGATTATTATGACATGAAATGCTATGTTCTTACGAATGTTGTTCTACCAATATATTTTCTTTACAAAAATAAATAAATATTTTCCTGATTATTCCAAAAACACTTGGTTCCCGTGCCCCACCCTGTATATAAAGGGTGTCAGGAAATGATTGCCCCCCCCTGTACAGAAGAAACTGAAAGGAATAAAAAAAAACAGACAAAACCACGCGAAAGAGCGTTTAATTTTGAATAAAAAACACTTGTTTTAATATCGGGTGTTGCCCCCATTTGCAGCTCTGACGGCCATTAATCGACGGGGGTATGATCCCAGAAGTGTCTCAAAGAGATCGGTATCATGACTCATTTCTTCAAGGACTTCGTTGATCTTTGCAGTCATAATTTCTGTTGAATACCGATTCTGAATGGGTTGTTCCAGTATTAAGGACTCCACCCGATCCTTCATGATGGATCCGACATGTTCACAGACATTAAGATCGGGAGAATTGCCAGGCCATTCATTATTTCCGAAAAAATCAATGTTATTGTCCTTAAGCAGTTGTTGAGTCGCAAGTGCTTTCATACAGGGGGCTTTGTCGTGAAGAAAGGTTGCCTGTTCAACATCCAAAACACACTCGGGGTCTTTCAAAAACGGAATTACATGTTGGGCTAAAATTACATTTCGAAAATAAGGCCCATCCCAACTGGTTCCTCTTGGTTTGATAACCCAGATGAGCTTCCGAATAGAGAACATAATGAAAACACCCACACATGCTGGATTTTTTACTATTTCTCGATACTTCTGGTCGTCTGGGACTTCATCAGGAGTTGTTGCCCAAACCCGATCATTCTGAAAATTTGGTTTTCTGGAGACATAAACGAAGAATTCATCGCTGACAACCAAGTGAAGGAAATCGTCTTCCGTCCATTCCTCAAGATAATCACAAAACCATAGCCGATCTTCAATATTAAGATCACTCTTCCGTGGCTTAGCTATTTCATGCGAAGCACTCAAGCCTTGGCGAACTCGAAATTGATGCACAAGTTGCCGATTGACTATCTTACCACGACGGATAAGTATCTCTTTCGCTACCTCAGAGCAGCTCTTCTTTCGGCGCCGTGATGCAGCAAGCACATTGTCTTTCGATTCTTGAGATAATTTCTCTGGTCTTCCTCCTCAAAATTCTGTTTCACAATCTTCAGGATCTTATTCCAATTCCTTTTGACAAAGTCTTCTGATCTTTTTAATCTCTCAGCCACCCAGTGTCGAGTTATGAAAGTTGCACCAGCTTCCTTTGCTTCACGAAATGTGACAGCTCGAATGCGGTCAAGAACTCGCTTTTTCTATGAATCGTTCAAAATAGATGATGCCATGGTTTCTGTGGGGGAAAAAAATGGTAAGAATTAAAATCACAGGAATAGAATTAATGGTTTTTATTCAGATTTTAACGCTCTTTCAAGTGGTCTCGCCGGTTTTTATCTATCTCTTCTAGTTTTTGCTCTACAGGGGGGGGGGGGGCAATCATTTCCTCACCCGTATATATATATATATATTATTATATATATATATATATTTCTTGATGAGCTTGATGAGGGTTTGAACGACGGTTCAGGATCAACCGCGGTCGACCCCTCTGCAATGTCCCTCCTCATTTGCGGGATTTCGTGGAGGAGGGAATTGTTTTCCAATCTCTTCCTGCCCTCGTAGCAAGCCACGCATGGCTGGTCAGGGATTTTACATAGGAACTTGTCCAGTTGGTTCTTGAAATTATTCAGGTTGGTGTACTGGAGGTTCCTCAGTTCTTTGAGCAAGACATTAAAAGGTTTTGGGTCTCGCATTCCGAGGGTATTTTCCAGCCTCGTTTTCATGGCTCCCTGTCCCACCGCAGCTGGGACACTACAAAATCTGCCTCTTCTCTCATTCTAGTTTGTTTCTACTCGTATTTCATTTCTAAGATCAGGGACAAAGCCCGCGAGTATTTTCCATATGTATATTATTGTGTACCGCTCGCGTCTTCTTTCCAGAGAGTAGAGTTTCAAGGGTTATAGTCGAGACCAGTAGTCTGCACTTTTCATTTCCTCTATCTTAGACGTAAAAGTCCTTTGTATAGATTCTATGCTTGCAATACCTCGTTTTCTGTATGGGCTTGTGAGTACTAAGCAATACTCAATTATTGGCAGGACTAAATTTTTCCATAATTTTAGCATGATGTTTGCTTTACTGCTGTGGAAGCTCCTTCAGATGATTATCATTACTTTTCTATCTGTTGTGATTTTAATGTTATAGTGCTCTCTGAATTCTGCATCCGACGACATTATTACTCCAAGATCCCCGACTTGCAGAGTTTTGTACCTTTTATTCTATAGCACCTTGTTGTTGCCAGATCTTAGAAGTTGATTTTTTTTTCGTTAAACTTCATATTGTTGTCTTCTGCCCACTTGAATAATGTCTCAATGCCATTTTGTAATTTTTCTTTTTCACCTTCGTTTGAAATTTCTTTGCATATCTTTGTGTCATTTGCGAAACTTGATACTCTATTGTCATTACTATCTGCATCAATGTTTGCAGTCATTATTATGAATAGCAAGAAGGGAGCTAATACTGTACCTTGTGGGACAGAGCTCATGACTTCTGAGACTTCAGATTTAACTCCATTTACATTGTGTTCTTTGAGTCAGAAAATTAAATAGCCATCTTCCCAGTTTTCTAATAATTCCTGTATTCTTAAGTTTGTATGCTATAATTCCATGGTCACATTTGCTTTAGCAAAGTCAGTATAATAAATTTGTCAAATTGTTTCGGCATAAATAAAAAGTCAGTAAACAGTAAAAAAAACGTGTAATTATCCCCGGTCCTTTTCATGGTTCGAAAGTTTAATGGCGCCCACCGGCTTAAGCGGGCTACCCGCGTCCTTATAAAGAGACAGAGAAAACGAGTGATAATAGTAAGAAAAGGAAAATAATGAAAAGAAAACGAAGAGGAGAAGGAAAAAATGTTTTTTAAAAAATTATGACATTTTCAATTATATTAGATCTATGTTTTGTCCTCGACACGATGTTTCTAATATTTTTTCTGGTGGTCTAATAACTGTGCTAGGCATGATCTTCTAGCCCGGTAGCCATGTTAGTTTGGACTGTATAAATTCTTTTCTTGTAGGTAGTTAGTAGTTTTGCCTCTAATTGTATGTTCAAAGCACTTTATAAGGTGGGAGGTGAGAATTACTGACCGGTAATTCTTAGTCATTGCTCTGTTACCTCCTTTGAATAAGGGGTTAATGTTCGCGTTCTTTAATGGAAATAGAATCTGTCCTGTGTCGAGTTATTTTCTCCATAGTAAGTATAGCGGCTTGGCAATACTCTCTTTACATTTCTTCAGAAATGTAGCACTCCATGTGTCTGGCCCTGGTGTCGAATTTTCTCGCATTTGTGATAGAGCCTTAATTACACCTCCTTCCGAGAACTCTAAGTCTATTAATAGGCTCGTGCTCGAACTTGTTTTTGTTGATTTGTATCACTATAAAAAAAATTCATCTGGATTTTTTACTTTCTTCTCGGACTTAGGGGTGCTAAATACAAAGTTAAATTGTTCCAGTTCGCTCATTTTTTCTGGATCATTTGTATATTCGGTCGCCCCATCTATCAACGGACCAGTACTCTCTTTACATTTTATTTTTCTTTTCGCAAATGTGTAGAAGTATTTTGGATTATTTTTTTATTTTTTTTCTGCAACCTCCTTGTTTGTCTTATGGATGAATATTTGTTTTAGGTCCACTTTTATTTCGCATAGTTTTTTCTAGTTTGAGTCTCCTTGCTTCAGTTCTGCACCTGTGGAGATTTTTCCCGTTGTCTAAATAATAGCCTGATTTTTCTCTCGATCTTGCTACGTTTTCTTTTTTGTTCCTTCGGAACATGTTTCAGCAATATAGGCTTAGTTTAATTTTCTATTATACAAAGTATTTTTTCTGGAATCTTCTCGTGAAGTAGCAATTCCCACTTTGCTTTCTTTAAATCTTCATTTACATTTTCCAATCTATTTTCCTTGCATTTATATTTAAACTTTCAAATATTCCTTCTGACTCTCCTAGATGCATTTCTGGACCTCTGGTTGCTAACTTTAATCGCATATCGATTAGGTTATGATCGGGGAAGTTTGTGTGCGTTACCTTTTTATTTATTATTATCAGTGATGTGAAACCGAACCCAAACCCGGAACTGCCGGAACCGGTAATTTTAAGGGAACTGAGCCCAGAACCGGAACCGGTCAAAAACATACGAGTTCCAGGTTCCGGTTGGGCTTTATGTCGGTGCTACGAGTCGCCCGCCAGCGCCAAATAACTCCTCCCGCAAAAAATTCACACTCTCCTAGGATCGGTCAGTTGGCCTCAGTCTGCACTCAGACAGGGAAGACGAAGGACATGCATGCTGCTTTCAGCGCTCTGTGGCTTCAGGTACTTCATGTTGACCCTACTTCATGTTGGTCCTACTTCACGCTGACTTTCGCCTAATCCTCAGTCGATTAATACCTACCTTTTTCTTGCAAAGAAGGGTGTATATATACATAATACAGTCATATACTGAAACACCTTCGATCCGCCTTCAAACCGCCTTCGCTCACCCATGTTTGGTCATGGAAAACTTGGGAAGATTGAAAACTGACAGCGTCTTTGACGCAATTCCACATTTCCCTGGTATTATTCATGAAGTCGCGTACACCGTGTCAGCGTTGCCCTGTACTCGGGTATATACAGTATATGTTGAACGGCTCTTCTTGGCGCTGAAATTCATTCTCCGGGAGAGACGGTCAAAGGTGAAGAATGACTTGTTGGAGTCAATCCTGTTCCTACGCCTAAATGGGTATTGCTCTTTATTACATGTTAAGTTCAATAACAATTTATCTATAAATGGATTGCCTATCAATAAATTATAAAATAAATTAATATGATAAAAAATAAAAAATAAAAGCCTATTCTTTCAGTTTCCTTATGGAGTTCACTCTTGCCTAGGAACCGGTTCCAGAACCGGTTCCGGAACCGATCGGGTTGAGATGGAACCAAACTCAAACCCGGAACAGTTTAGCTTCGGTTCCGTATCACATTTATCTCATTATTTGTCAAAATCAAATCCAAAATTTAAATCCAAAAATTAAATCCAAAATTTAAATCCAAAATTTAAATTCAAAATTTCTAGTGGCTTCACAGATTTTCTGGTAAGTGCATAATGTTTCATAATACCTAATAGCATTATCACCTGGGTTCGATCATCTTTTGTAATGTTACCATAAAAATTCTCAATATATATAACTTCGTCATATTTCATTCATGTTATGAATGGAAAATTAAAATCCCCACAAATTAAAATATTTGGTGCTGGAGTTTCAAGTAATTTTAACACGTTTTCTATTTCATTTGTAGCGAATTGGAAGTCACTTTTTGTGGTGTTTGGCGGTCTGTAGATGTTCATAATGGTTAGGTTCAGTTCTTTTACTGCTAACATAATAATTTCGATTGTGTTGTTTGATTTGTTTACCTTCACCTCGCATTTGTATGTGTTTTTCACGTAGGTGCAACACCCTCCTTCTCGTCTAGCAGCTCTATCCGCTCTGTATATGTTGTAGTCCAGTATTGCTATTTCAGTATCCTCATTGCGGTTTTCACAGTCTTTTACGCATTTATGTAAGCGTGTTTTCCGTTAAACCTATGATATCTATACTGATTTCCGTGGCTAAATTTTGTAAGTATTGTAATTTGCAGCCTGCATGGTCAGTATACTCGTACAGACGTTGTATATTTGTATATAATAAATTTATAGGGTTTGTAATTTTCGTGCTAGGTTTTCCTAGAAAATAGTCGTTTCCTGGTCAAATATATATATATATATATATATGCACACACACACACACACACACACACACACACACACACACAAAATGTAAAAGGATAATTCAATTCCATCTTTTTACTTCTCAGTAAATTATTTTATACTTTTGCTTCAAAGCTGAGAAATTATAATGTCCAAGTTTCTCTATTTTTCTCCATTTTCTTTACTTTCTTTTAAAGGAAATACGTCGAAGTCGTTCTCAGTTGCGAGTAATTGCCAAGAATGAAGACGATTCCACGCAAGGAAATCTTAATAAAAAATTCTTATTTGATTTTCAATCGTAATGGAACACTTAATTTGAGAACAAAATGGTGCCTCAGAAAGAAACGCAGTTCCAAAAAGTATAATATATATATATATAGATATATATATATATATATATATATATATATATATAAGCAAACAACCACAGGGAAAATTAAACACGAAGTCCGAGCGCTTTCTGTTTCTCCTTGATAATGTGAATATATCACGAAAGCGCTCGGACTTCGTGTTTCCTTTTCCCTGTGGTTGTTTGCTTAATAAGATCACGTGTTATTCTGTGATTTTAGTGCATATATATATATATATGGGGGGGAGGGGCAAGAAAGTAGACGTACAAAGGAGTCGAATGATGTGTAATAATTCGGAGATGCAGTGGATTATTAGGTTGCGTCGTGGCCAGTATCGTAACACCGCTTCCAAGTCCATCGGCAAATTTAAGCGACATTCAGTTTGGATTGTAGTTGCATGGAGGACCGTCCTCTACGTCCATATTATGTAGTGACCCATGGTAGGTCCCCTCCGTCGTATGACCTTAGCTGTTGCGAGGGAAGTTAAACAACCCCCATTTTATTTTGTGAGGTAACACTGTTCATACCTCGGAACATTTAAAATGTATTTAAAAATCTAAAAA
This sequence comes from Bathynomus jamesi, assembly GCA_023014485.1. Lineage (NCBI taxonomy): Eukaryota > Metazoa > Arthropoda > Malacostraca > Isopoda > Cirolanidae > Bathynomus > Bathynomus jamesi. The sequence goes on from JAJOZX010000105.1 coordinate 321,922, forward strand.
CATTTTTATTGCTGAGAAAACATAAGTAATTCCTAATTAGGTTAGGTTACGCTAAGTTAGGTCACGCCAGGTTAGATTAGGTTAGAATAAGACGTGTTAGCTGGTACCTAACTACTTATGTTTTCACAGAAAATCTCTTTCGTGTCCTCAATTTCATCCAGGTTGCTTATAACCAGTGTTCGAAATACAGGGTGGGTGGGGGGTTCAGGGGGGTTTGACCCCCAAATCTACATGGACCCATGGAAATGTGCTGTCCAAGGAGACCCAGAGTGGTCTTGTAAAATACCTCTGTAATCTAAAGCTTTTGAGTTTTAATTTTTATAAAACAATTTATAGGAAACCTCCCCTCACCCCCCCCCCCCTCCCTGTATTTCGAACACTGCTACTTCTCGATTCGACTAAATAACGTTACGTTAAGTTAGGGTAGCTTAGGTTACTTTTCTTTTTAAGCATATAGGACACGTCTTCAAAATTTTCGATTGGGTGAAGGGAGAGAGAGAGCCCCCCCTCACTCAAAAAAATTTCCTCATCTTAGAGACCCGGAGCAGGTAGTCGTGATTTGGACAAAATGTTGAGGCTTTTACGCGATTCATTATCATCGTCTATCCGCTTGGCTGTCCGCACAAGTTATGTAGTAAGTAACAGTTTTCGTGGTTAATATCGGTAAAGGGCTGGTATAAAGGTGTCAGAACACTGCATCTTGCCCGCGGGCTGTGTTGGAGGCCCCTAGATATAGTTTTAAAGATGTCGGGACCTTACATGCAGCGATATATATATATATATATATGTGTGTGTGTGTGTGTATACACATCCGTACTCTAGGTTGAACTTTATATTCCCGTTCACAAGAACCCGAAAAAATGTTTCACAAAATCAAGAATATATAGGGTGAACCAAATGTAGGTGGACAGTAAATGATAACGTTTACTTTGAGAATACATATTTAATTTTTTTGTATACTATAATACAAAATAAAATTCAAATAAATTTAGTTATAATATTTAATATAATAAAACACAAACACCATAGTTATAATGAACACCATAGTTATAATATAATATAACACAAACCGTATTCAACCTACTGTCCACCTACTTTTGGTTCACCGTGTATAATAATCATGCAAATATCACCTTGGTGTATAAGGTGAAATGAATTCTCGAAGTGGTACTGTGGTATACACACACACACACACATACACACACACACACACACAATATATATATATATATATATATATATATATATATATATATATTATATAATATATATATTCTTTCAAAAGTAACTGCTAAATACTTCAAAAGAGAATCTTAAGTTTCAGGTTCCATTAAAACAGTGATTTTGGAAGAAATATTGTCTAAATTAAGCTCTAAATAACATAAATTACAAAAAATAAATCTCTTTTTATTGAAATAAAGATAAATTATTTACTCCAATGCTCGTAAAGAATGATAAAACACGAAAATTGCAAAGAAAGGGTGTTTTTTCCTCGAAAATTAACTTTGTGGGAGAAAAAATTTTCTCCCCCATTAAATATTCACTAGCAAGGAACATAATAGATTTATACCAATTTCAAAAGATGAAATCTAATATGCGTATCTGACATTCTTATTTGGCACTCTCGCTTGGCACTATTATAAACGGTGGTAATGAGGGAGTATTTTTTATTTAACAAGTGTAGAAAGGTTTCGTATAATGTTCATAAACCGAGGGGCGTAGCGAGACCTAGTTTAAGAGCCATTTTAAGGGTTAACAGTGCCGAAAATGGTGCCAGCGAACTTAAGCTCTCTAATCCAGTGCCTTAAAGAGCAGAAATAACTTTAAAATGAGATCCTATTCCACGCCGTGAAGAAAGATCAAGGACTAACTTATATAAGAAGGAAAAGATGAACTAAAATAAAAAAAAATTACACCCTCAAAATTAGTGCCGATTTTTTTTTTTTAGGGGACCCCCACCCTCACCCCCAAAATGAGATTGTTTTTCAGAAAAATAAAGAGGAATAAATAAGAAAAATAAGAGCAAAAAAAAAGAAAAACAAAATCAAGTGAGAAAAAGATTTAACAAAAATTCTCGAGAGATCTTCATCCGACAGTGACCAAATATCAGCGAAAAAAAAAAGTAAAAAAGGGTAACGCGCCCCCCCTAAAAAAAAAAACCTAAAAAAATTAAAATTTTTTTCCTTTTTTTTATTAAAAAGAATAAATTAATTATACAATTGAAAAAAATTAAAAAAAAAATTTTAATATATATTTCTGTTTTTTATTACGAGCAAAAAATAGTCCAAATCTTTTGGTGTTCGTACGACTACGTTCTTAATGAACTTGTCGTAAGGTTATATATAAAAAAAAACGTTAATCTGTAGTTCCGGAAAAAAATTCACCTAAAAAAAATTCAGAGAACAAAAAAATACTTATTAGTAATAGTTTGTGTTTCTCTGGATATTTTATTCTTTCTGGAGAAAGTAATACAAATTTAAAAAAAAACAAAATCCAGTCATTATTCATCAATAAATTTTTTACGTTTTTAGACATTTTATGCCCGTAGGCGAACTTTTTCCAAAACTGTACATTAATATTTTATACATATCTTACATTAAGTAAATCACATAGTAAGTATATATATTAAATATGTATATATATTAAGAAAAAATATATATACATAGATATACAGGGTGTACATAAAGTCCAGCATTTTAGAAATAAGGAAATTGTAGTTAATAAACTACATTTATGATAGTGAACTTTATGGGTATTCTCTCTCTCTCTCTCTCTCTCTCTCTCTCTCTCCTCTCTCCATCATCGCAATCCAACGGTGTTCCTATATGACACACAAGAAAGTAAAAAGATAACGTTACTTTCTCGTATGCCAGGTTGGAGTGCTGTTGGATTGTGGTTAGATATAGCTACAAAGCATTGTTAAGTTCCCACATTTATTGGGACTTATACCCATCGGATCAACAAGTCCATAATGTCGGCATTCTAGAAACTAACAACCAAACGTAACCTAACCAAACCTAGGATAACATAACCTCTGCTAATCTAACCTAACCTAACCTAACTTAAACTAACTTACAACACCCGGGACAAAATAATTAACTTGCCGAAGCTCTTCAAACTTCCGATATTGTTTATGTAACTTAAACATTTGATATTATTTTTGGGGGGGCCGAGGGAGTCGGGGGTAAACTAATGTTCACGATCGACCTATGTTTGACCTCTTTGTAGCATCCCGCATCATTTAGTTGGGGTGGAGGGTTCATGGTACCTGTTTCTCTTCCAACCAACTGAAGGATAAACAGCTGAATGTGAGCTGCGCGACGTCTGCCCTCGCCGAGAATCGAACCCGGGCCGATGGATTTGTAGTCAGCGACGTTAACCGTTACCGAGAGCAATTATTCTAGGCTAGGACTAGTTTCAGTAGGCGTCAAGATGAAGTTAATATAGTGCTCAATAATAATGATTGGGGGTGGGGTGCTAGGAACTGGTACAGCGCTCAGGCCAACTGATGCGGCCCACTGCTCTAACGCTTATACTATTATCACCATCATCATCGGGATTCGAACCTTATATTGTTTAAGTGATTAAAATAAAGTACAATAACTAGAACAACTATTCTTTAGTTACCCTTTAACAATGGAAAGACATCCCTTCTATTTGCAATATATACAGGGTGTCCCATAAGTCCGGTCTTATAGGGATTACTTCCGGGATCCCGGAAGTAAAGTAAAAGTAGACAGCTCATTTCCCACGAAAACTGTCATCGATCCCGGGATTTCCCGGTATTCTATTTTCAAGGGAGACTTTTAAACACAGTTTTATTATGAGGTATATTTATTTCGTTCTCCTGTTTTTTTTTTAAATTTTGAAAACCGTTTTCGCTTGAGTATGGGGTGAAATAATATCCCGGGATCCCGGATGCCCAGCCCTAATTAGAACTAAAACAAATGTTCAAATTGATGTCTTGTTTTGGGACCTTTTTTTTTTGGTTGCAGGTAGACTAACACTCATTGGCTAATATAGAAGTGAGTTGCAATCCTGAGGAAAAGGCCTTTTGTAAATTTAATTTTAAATAATTTTCCTATGAGACCGGACTTATGGAACACCCTGTATACATGTTCAGAATATTCTTAAAGAATGACTATTTGAATGGAACATTTTGAATAAAAAGTTCTTGAAATTGAATCTTTGATTCTTGTCTTCCACTACATGGAAGAGGTGCGCTATTTTTCTTCCTTTCTTGCCTAAATCACTTCATTTTATTCGTGGGTGTGTATAAAGTAACGCGAGTGAAACGACAAATCCGATTTGAATTATAGTAACGCGTGTGAACATGGACAAGTAATATTTATTACATGTACTATATAACAACTGTAATGTACAACATGTACTATATAATAACTGTAATATACAACATGTACTTCGTAACAACTTTATAACAACTGCTTATAAGAGGTGTTGAAAATGTTTTAAGAGTTAAAAAAAACAAGTGAAAATAATTTAAACCAGTTTAAATCGGATTTGGCTCTTCACTCGCGTTACTTTATACACACCCTGTATTAAGTTATTGACGTATCTCCCAATTTGGATCCTGTTGTGTGATTTTAGCGATTTTAACTTCATAATACTAAAATTTAATAACTTTTCCATTCAAGTCACTTCTGTTATTAATTATGTTAATATCAATACATTATGAACTTTTAAAAACCAAAATTCAAGATTGCTTCCGCGCATAGTACTTGTCTCAACAAATAATAATAATAATAATGATGATAATAATAATAATAATAATAATAATAATAATAATAATAATTTCAAGTACTTTATAAAATTTTCTTCCCACACAATAAATTATTATTAAAAAAAAATTGGATTATTAAAACTATATTCAAATATCGTAAATTGCCAATTAATGAGGAATCGATATACCGGGTTAAATTGCACGCTTGGTATAAAAATTTAATGAGATCCTAATTGGCAAACGGTAAATATTTTCATATTTTGCTAAAGTAATTTTTAAAAAATATATATATCTATTTTTGAAGGATCGTTGATTTTTCGAGTAGATAATTTAAAAAAATTTTTTTTTTAGAACTAGGTTAATTAGTTGGTTGGTTCAAGGGTATTTAGATCGAGTAAATAAACGATGCAAGGAAAAAATAATAATTGAAGGAGAAATATTAGAATTTACACCCTGGTTGACTGTGTATTTTCAAAATGTATTTTAAATTAGAATTTTAAAAATACTGATTGTATAAAGTATTCAGTGTGATATAACTATCTCAATTCTTCATACTATTATCTAGTATTATTCTTATTTTTTTTATCATACTGTATTATATAGTAAGATATAAAATATGCTTTAACCGTCATTAAATGTAATACAGTAAAAATCAAAATCTAGTAATATAAAATAAAATTTCACTATTCAGTATAATAAAAATAATAAAATATAGTCTGCTTTATTAAATTTAATTGGATTTATTATCATATTTTGTAAGATATAACCCCATTTAATAAAATATAAAATATAAAATAATTATAATATAAACTTATCCTATAGAAAAATATAAGCTATAATATAGGACTGTATAGGATAAAATAATATAAAATACTATACTGTAAAAATATTTTAACAAAAGCCTCATGGATAAAAATCCAAAGAGGTTTAAGTCGGGTGATCGAAATAGCTATGCTATTCATCCACCGCGAAGTATCCAGCGCTTAGGAAAGGTGCATCTAGAAGTTTGCGAGCAGCAATAGCACAGTGGGGAGGCGCCCCATCTTACTGCATGTTTACACTCCTCATGTCAACTCCAGTAGTATAGCCACAAAAGGGGAGAGTGCAAGAATGTTGCAAGTGATGACGTAATGTTGCAATGTTGCATCGTTATAAAATACCTGCTAACGTAGGTACAAGAAGAGAGCAGATTAGTGACGCACCCTCATACGCCGTTGTATGTACGTTGTGTATAAATAACGATCGGCCGTGCATTGATATACGGCTGATGTGGAAGAATGCTTCTGATAATAACGCTCTTGTTCCTACGCGAAACCGTTTCATCCTCGACAGAATGTTTGAAATCGTCGGATTCCGTAAGCTGAAACCTATATTAGACGCGCGTGTTACGGATATGCTTTATTTTGATACAGTACTTGAATACGCCTACACCGCTCTGCTCGATGGGTTTACCGAGTGTAGGGCTGGTGAGAATGGTCTAGAGCTGGACGTTTATTTAAAAAGTTTAGACTCTTTGAAATACCATGAACTTTGGTACAAAGCAATTGATCGGTACAAGGCTGAGCTCACCTACACCGTTCACCCTGAAAACTATTTCTTTATATAACGCGCAGTTGTCGTAACGATTTAGAAGATTATTTCAATTGCCGCTATGTTGAGTGAGTTCACGATTGAAAAGCTCGAGTCGGTAGAAATAAACCCTCGATTGGAAAAGCGTGTTTATAAACTTGTGTTTAATAATATAGCTAACGATGAACTCTTTGTGCGTGCTTTTGATTGTATTCTAGACGTATTTAAAGATGACTTACCAACCGGTTGTAAAGTGGGAACAAAAATACTGAACGATATGAAAGCCCTTCATATCGAATACAGGTTTCCCTATACTTTAAGCGGTGAAATATTATTAAGCCGCATATACTGCGTAATGCAGAGCAATAATGATGTAATTGTAAACTCGATTAAGACCGAGTTTAGTATTTTGAAAAAAAGTGAAATGTAATTATATATATTTTGCGTGATATTTCCCCTGTACGATTATATGGATATTTCTATTGAAATGTATATTTATTTCTATTTGAAATGTATATTTATTTTATATACTCGATTAAGACCGAGTTTAGTATTTTGAAAAAAAAAGTGAAATGTATTTATATATATTTTGCTTGATATTTCTCCTGTACTGATTATACGCATATTTCTATTGAATTGTATTTACATATATTTTGCGTGATATTTCCCCTGTAAGATTATATGCATATTTCTATTATTATTGAAATGTATATTTATTTCTATTTGAAATGTATATTTTATTTTATATATATCTCCATAATTGTGTGTATATATTTCCTGTACTGTTATATGCATATTCCTCAATTGAAATGTATATTTATTTTCTATATATTTATAATAAACAGAATGATGCAATGTTGTTTTACTTAATTATATCATGTTACGCCTTCTAAACCTACTACCGGTATTCTTTTAAGAAATATAATAATGCATACAACGGTATCGCTAAAAGTGGTATCTGGCAATATTTAAGCCTTCTAAGCCAACTGGCTGATTAGGAGTCTATAATAGTGTATACAATGGTATCTGGCAACTCAGTCTTCGATTAGAATTAAATGAATACATGGCGCTATCTGGCAACTCAAGCCATTTACGCCTTCTAAGCCAACTGGCTGATTAGGAGTCTATAATAGTGTATACAATAATAATGCTAAAAAGTGGTATCTGGCAACTCAGTCTTCGATTAGAATTAAATGAATACATGGCGCTATCTGGCAACTCAAGCCATTTACAGCCAACTGGCTGATTAGGAGCCTATAAAACAACGCCTACTCGGCTGAAGTCTTAATATGCACTTGGCTCCTGCCAGGTGAACACCTCTCCTCCTCCTTTCTCTCCTCCTTCTTTCTCTTGGGGGATAACGCCGCCACCAAGTTTTCCTTGTTGCACCTGCAGCATCCCCCCTTTGGGGTATTTTTTTATTTTTTTATTTTTTTCTTTCTTTTTTCTTTTTTTTCCTTTTTCCTTTTTTTTCTTTTTTTTATATTTTTTTTGCAACACCCCCCCCCCCTTGAACAACCCCCACCCACTTTGCAACATTACATAATAACTTGCAACATTCTTGCACTCTCCCCTTTTTCGGCTATACTACTAACTCCAATAGCCCTCAGTTGGGGGATACAAGATGTCTAGAGTATACGAAGATAATTCACTCCTGTCATGGTACAATCGTCAAAGAAAAATGGACCAATTATACAGTTATGTAACATGGCACACCAAACGTTACTCTATGGTGAATCCCGTTCATGCTGATGTGTTTGAGAGCTGAATAGGCCGTGGTGGACCGATAGTATGATCATCTCGCTCACCCAACTTAACCCCTTTAGATTTGTGTCTTTGGGATATGTTAAGGGACTTGTTTATCGTGACAAACCGAAGAATTTGGCAGAATTCCGTCAAAAAAACCCAGAGAAGCTACTCGATCCACTCCACAAACTTCTAATGGAGTTTGAGTGTCGAATACTCACTCTGCGACGAGTGATGGTCATTATGTGAAAGTGTTCGAAACTTGGACAATTTGGAAATGTAAACAACCATTATACTCGTACATTGTGCATATATATATATATATATATATATATATATATATATATGTCGCAAGGATGGAAATATCTTCCTTTTGATCAATTAAAATTTCATACTATCTCCATATTTGCTAACCATAAGTTCACACAATAATGAATTTTCACCCCCTCCTCAAATTCATTTGAAGCACAACCAAAATCAGTTTCCATTTTTACCTATTCACTTGTGTTATAATATTTTATACCAACTTATTAAACTTATAAATTTTCACATAAATTCTATTTCACGTAATCCTCGTGTTGATTGCAACGTGATTAAATCCCTTACTTCTGCTTCGTAATTATATATCCATAACATTCCCCATTTGTAAATACTCTCCTTATATACTGTATATGCTTATTTACTGAGTACTGTACTGATTTCACTCATTTATTTCATTCATTTGTATAATGTTTTGTGAACTGTTGTTCATTTACTGTACAAATTTTGCCAATTCTTCCATTCATTCATTCCAATTGATAAATTTAAATCATCGTTTATTTTTGATTATTTAAAGATCATTAAATATTCTTATAAAATACTTAGAGAAAAATCTACCATCAGATTTTTAGTTCTAATAAAAATTTTATAATCATCATTAAAGTAGTGGCAATGTTTCCATATTTAGTGTATAAATTATTCTTTATTTATTATCTAAAATTAATCCATATTTGCATTTGATGTATTTCAGTAACTTTTTAAAATTCATTCATTTATTCATCATAATTAATATAATCTTAAATTAAGTTAAAAAAATTCCCTCAATTAACCTTAACATAATCTCATACTATATCAGTTAAATTGATTTTGCTCTCTTTTTCTTATAAAGGGGGAGCATTTTTGCGGGCACCCGCCCTTGGCCTCTCCTTTCTATATATAAAAAAAATACTAAATAACTGAATTGTAGTAATTATTCTGTATTTAATATTTTAAGGGATCACCTGAAGATCAGGGTCCCCAGCCTTCGTTAGTTAGCCTTATTTGGTTAGGTTGTCGTGATATTTTCGTTAGTTAGCCTTATAAGGCTAACTAACGAAGGTAGGGGCCCTGATCTTCAGGTCATCCATTTAAAGTATGGTAAAACTTCCCATATATATTATATACACGGGTGGCGCAAAAGTCAGGAACCATAGGCACATTTTAATAATTTGTGCTTTAATATGTGTTTTGTTCTTTTCAGATTTGTTGTTGAACCTATGGCACAGAAATTGATAATAGATGAACGGGTGGAGATAGTTTTAATGTGTGCAAAGCTTCGTAACACACACCGATCAGTTGCTACTGCTTTTAATAACAAACACCCTGAGATGTCGCCAGTTGTTCAGGCATCAGTTGGAAAACTGTTCACTCGCTTCAAAGAAACGGGGTGTTCATGATCGGCCGCGTAGTGGCCTGCCAAAAAAGCTCAACCGATGCAGCAACATAACTAACGGTACTCAATCACCTCGAAAACAGCCCACGTAAGTCCTTAAGAAAGTTATCCCAGGAAACGGGTTTCTCCAGAAGATCCATTCAACGAATTCTTACAACATATCGTTTCCACCTCTACAAAGTCAAACTCGTTCAGGAACTGCACGGTGACGACACAGACCGTCGCACAGTGCCACCAATTGTAAAAAAATAGGCCAAAGAAAAGTTTGTTTGAATTGGTACCAAGTTCTTTTCTCCATATTGTAAAGTGCCTGAGGACTCTTAAATCGTATTTTATTCACATTGTAAGGCTGGTTTAATAGGATAAAAAATAGGATGAAATACGTTAATTATTAAGATAGATAAATATATCTTATTTCTATAAAATATATGATTATTGAACATCTCTGTAAAATGATATATAAAAGTTAAATCTTCAATCCATAATCATCATTGCATAGAATAACCCTTCATATAATAGGCAAAGAACATTAAATATCTAATTTCAAATTTCCATATTCATTTAAAAAAATTAAAATAATACGTTTTATTTAAAGAAAAAAATACAAATAATTCACTTAAACTTCTAACTATGAAATGGAATCGATGGGGACGAAATCTTTGCGAGTTTGTATAGGAAAATACTGAAAATTAAGAGGGAGAAAGAAATAGCTGCATATATTTGCGCAATTTCAAACAAGAATCTATTTAGTGGTAGACAGTGCAGAATAATGAGCGCGCATCATCTCACTCGCTGCAGCATGTTCAAGCGTGTTGAGCATAAATTACTATGTATAGGTTTGCTTGTGTTAACTTTTCTTATTATCAGTCATACTGTGATTGAGCATAGTATTATTATAATGTGAATTGCCTTGATTTATTTTAGGTATGTATGTTAATTATTACTATATGAAATAAATTAATCATTGTGAACAAATGTTATATGATGCCAATTAGCAATTATGCTAATCGTGATGATTACAATAAATATTTTTAGTATACAGTATATTAATCTTATGTTATTTTTTCAGCTGTTGAAACTGAAACTAAGATGGTCTTATCAATAAAAAGGCTAAATCTCATTGAAATAATTAAGCAGCATGGGATAAACAATGAAAATATTGCTCAATTGATTTTAAATCATTAGAAACAATCCCAGTTGACAAAATGACACTCTCAGATGAAAGTAAAACTGAATGCATCAAAATAATGATAACTTTTATTTGTAATCTAAAAAAATTCCACAGACATTATTCAAGAAAACTTGATAGAATAATAGAAAATAAAAAAGAATGGCTTGAGAAATACATGATATTGCCTATCGAAAATTTGAAAGATGCGGCTACACCACAACTTCGTTCTGGACGCCCACCTACTGCATCACGGAAGGAATTGTCAGAGAGATCAAAAAGAAGAATGACAGCCGCATTAGCTGATAAGGATGAAGAGTTGCTCGCTTTTGCCGCGGCAAGATCAGTCAGAGGAGATTCGCAAAAACGAGATTTTGCTTTTGTAATGAAAGAAACAACGATATCTCCCTCTCGACCAAGTAAAATCAAGAGAGCTTTAAATTCTAAGACCCATTACATACACAACTGAAGAAGCATTAGCTCTTATTCTTCAAACAGATATGAGCTATAGGGGTTACAATATATTGAGGAAATCTCTTTTACAACATTGTGTTAATGTATATCCTTCGAATAAAGATCTGGCGAAAACTAAAATGAGCTGCTACCCTGAAGAAATAGAAATTTCTGAAATTAAGATGTCACCATCCATTCATAAGGTACTTATTCACGGGAAAGAAGTGATAAATAAATATATTTTACCAATTGGGATATATTCAGAAGAGGCGCAAGAAGCTCGTAATAAACACGTAAGAAATGCACGACAGCACCATTCAAGAAAGATATAAAGGCATGACACAATTAAAGCTCAACTCCATTATCTCTTAATGTCTAGTGATCCAGTTATCAGTAGTTTCAGAAAATTTGACCCGGTTAAAAAGAGTTGTTTGTCTCATGATGTTGTCTCACTTCTGAAACATAATATTGATCTTTCAAATTTAGATCTTAAGTTCTGATGATGAAGATGATTAGGCCAAACTTTTATCATAATAACTATGAAATGAAATTCAAAATTGAATTTAATGTAGAATTTAATGTTTTACAATATGATTTATTCCAATTAGTAACTTTGCATTATGTTTCATGTTATTATTTCTTATCTTAACAGCTATAAACTGTTATAAATATATTACATTTATTTCTATTCGAATTTTATAGCATACGTAAAATTTATTTCAAATTATAAAAAATATATAGATATTTTATATAATTTTTGTTTATTTCTGTTAATTGAAAATGTGACTATAATGGCTTATAGTGTATGCAAAGAACTTCACTTTTCTACGTGAAGGTCAAATTATGATAATAAAAACCCACTCTAATAGACAGTTTATTTCCACAAAAGTTTCGATGCCCACTGGCATCCTCTTCGGGTGGATACAGAAAAACGAATGAACCAAAAACAAGAGGGAAAACAGTCCAGGGACCATTAAGAAATTCGCACCTAGGTTAGATCCCGTTCTCCCGACACCAGAAAGGCATTTTATTAAAGGGTCCCGCTTATAAGTACATTCGCACAAATTTAAAACTATCTACTTGTTCTCTACATATAGATTCTATTATTTTTTACATAATTATTACATTTATTATTACATTTATTACATTTATTATTGCATTATTATTTATTACAGAAATTATTACAGAAATTATTACAGAAATTACAGAAATTATTACAGAAATTATAGATTTAGAAGTTAAAGTTATATTAATCACGAATATAAAATGAAATTATAAATTTCCAAAATGGAGTCTTATATTATACATATCATTTGAAAAGTATCAAATGTGCTACTGCTACTACTATTATTATTCTTATTATCATCATCATTATTATTAAAAATAGTGGTATAAATTAATGGTAACCTGAAAGGTTTCCCATCAGATCTAAGCTGAGTGCAATACATCACAAATCAACAGATTGTGTCAATTAGGCATAACTCAAGTATAAACACTAAACCAATATAAATTACAATAAATAAATAATTATTGCACTGTAATTGTCTTAAAACAAGTTAATAACATTTAGTTCAAGTATTCTCTAAATAACCAATTCATTGAAATATCGTCAAAAGCCAGGAAAAGCTAAGAAATAATTTTGGCCGTTGCTTTACATTTGGTGGCACTGTCCGTCGTGTAGAGTTCTGCCAGTGGTTTCTACAACATCGACAGTTTCAACGAAGGATCATGTTCAGCGACGAAGCGATATTTCACCTCAGCGGTCGTGTCAATAGGCATAATGCACGCTATTGGGCCAATGAGAACCCTCACTGGATGGAGGAAGGACATGTGCAATATCCATGAATTATGGTGTGGCCTGCGCTCTGGGAGGGGGCGGTTAATTGGTCCGTACTTTTTCGACGGCAATGTAACAGGTGAAACATATTTGCATATACTGCAAACATTTCTAATACCCATACTGGACAACATTCCATTGGTAGAACGGGCGGAGATGTGGTTTCAGCAGGATGGTGCACCACCACATTTCGCAACCATCGTCCGGAACTCTTTAGATGAAACATTCCCAAGCAAGTGGATCGGGCAGCGAGGGCCCGTCAAATGGCCACCTAGGTCTCCAGACCCCACGCCTCTTGACTTTTTTTGTGGGGCCATCTCAAGTCGCCGCTAGAACAATATCCCCCCGCGGACAATATCTCCCCGCGGACAATATCCCCCAAGGACAATATCCCCAAGGACAATATCCCCCGCGGACAATTTAAAGTCAATTTAAAGTCAATATCACAGTGGGAAAGATAATTTTGACCATTTGTTAGATTAAAATGTAAAAACATTAAAAACTTAGGTTATATGTAATATCGCGCAAATAATCTGAAATCTCTATTTTCATACCCTCAGATCACCGTCAAAAGCTTGGCTGCAGAGTCTTGATATTTTTTTCTTCTGGGTTGTGTAGCATGGCCTGCTGCTCTCTGAATAATATGAACTTGTTGCAGTGATTTTTCGCGTTGAATAAATTAAATAAACTTCCAAATGTTTGGGTGAGCGCATGAAGCAGGACGTAAAGCTCCTATGCCATCCTTCAAGAGAATCGTTGGTTTTTGGCAATCCCTCTTTTGCTCTATCATACATATTCCACATATCTATATCAAACATTGGTTTTCGACGTCCTCGACGATGTGGTCTTCCAATGTATGTATCTTCAAAATAATCAACTACTAAATGAGTGTCTGGGGTCAGGATTTCATCTAATTCTTTAAATGCTGCAACAACATTGTCAGGTGGGACAAGGGCCAAGGCTGCTATCATTCTCATATTGAGCGGAAACTCTTTATCTAACCTAACCTAACCTAAAGGGGTATATATATATATATATATATATATATATATATATATATATATATATATATATATATATATATATAGTGGTATTACATATATATATCGGGGATATTGTCCGCGGGGAATATTGTCCTCGGGGGATATTGTCCTGGGGGTATTGTCCTGATACCTCTTAAGTCGGTAGTCTATGCTGATCGACCCAGAACCATACGTTCTCTAAGGATAAAATCACATCTGAGTGTGCTAAAATCAGTACCAATGTGTTAAGGAATGTTCAAACATCATACATTCAACGCGTCAGAAAGTGTTTCCAAGTGGAAGGCCACCAATTCGAACATTTATTATAATTTAATAAAATGTGCCTATGGTTCCTGACTTTTGTGCCACCCTGTATATTATTTACTGTATATCTAATTATTATTTCATATGTCTATTTCATTCATCTGTTTATCTTTCATTTGGTATAAGTCTACTTATACGAGTATGACGTACATTATGGTCATGTATATCTTGTTGTATCAATTTACATTATTATAGATTTTTCCTTTAATATTTTGTACCTAAAATTCAGAACGCATTGGCAACGATTCGATGTATAAATAAGCTTAATTCTTGCAATGCAAACGTAAATCTTCCAAAATTTACGAATTAACGGAATTCATGATTTGTTTGTAACCTTCAGTATTTCACCTCCCAAAAAGTCTCCTTTGTTTGTAACCTTCAGTATTTCATCTCATGAAAAGTCTCCTTTGACTCCTCTAAATTTTTCTGTGAAACATATTATAACATGGATCATGTTATGATCCCTTTTTTACCTCATAAAATTACCATTATTGTCACTGTTGCTATTACTTTGTCACTTTAATAAGTTTCTTGATATTGTATAACCTTATTTTCCCTCATTAAATGTGGCCTTACTCGTATTTGTTCTGTAAATGTTCATGTAACTTAATCATAATTAATTATCATTATAATTAGTTACCTTCAATGATCTAACTCCCCATCCAAATCATTAAAATATAAAATATTTAATATGTATGTATTCACAATATTGTATTGTATTAATAATAATAATAAGTGTACACTGTACAGTGTACTTAATATAAATATATACTTAAAATAAGTAAATATTTCCGACATTATGACTACTCAGAAAGCGTATAGTGGCCAGTTAACGATAGGCCCTATAATAAATGTAATTAAATAATTAAAGTAAGTAATTAATGATTGCTTGAGGCTTGAGGTCACCAATTGATCTTTCGATCAAATAAAATAAATGTCATTGAAGGAAATTAATAGGCTTCGTAGGTTTTCCTTTAATTAAACAAACAACTAAATGATATAATTACGGTTGTTCACGTTATAATGTTTGAAATGAATGGACAATTATATATGCTGACTGATTTGTCGAGAATAAATGTTAGTTGTATTGAAGGACAAATGCCCGGTATATAAGTGATGTTTGAATGATTGCTTGAATATATAATAATAATAACGCACGAGCAAGCTTAGAGTCATTATAATTAAAGGGGAATGACACAAGGGAGTGGAGAGCTCTGTTGGATTAGGTCTGACATCCCGAATAGCGCCAGCTCAATTAAAGGTCAAAACCTGCGAGAGTTTTCGACTCAAGGTGCGATGTGGCGTCATCTTGGTCACGGCTGTGTCGATAAATAAACAAAGCCTTATGTGAAGTGGCGAACAATGGAACAATGTCCTTCTTGTAAAAGCAGAATGAGTCGCTGCAGAAGTGCTGTCGTTGAAGAAACGCTTGAGGGTAAATAAACCTCTGGCACAACTGTAAGCGTAAATGTGACAAATTAATTGTTTTATCTTAAGCTTGTATAGCTTGCAAAATTCCTCATTAGTGGGTTTCACCCCATCTTATCCCCTGGATTGTTACATTTCATTTATTTCGTTGTTAAAAATTAAATTCATTCCTGCACTAGATCTTGCCAAAGCAACAATGAAAACTCTTAATTTATAATTCCTGTAGTCCCCCTGGGCAAGGAGATCTATTCTCCCATAATAATTCCTGCACCAGATTCCACTGAGACGCCGCATGTCTCCTCTCATTTTCTGTCTTTGTAACCTGAATTATCTGAAATTTATTACGTCACATCTCATCTATAATCATCTTAACTTTTTTTAGCATTAAATCGCGCGGTGAAAGAAAACTCGCCTTCAAGCATTCAGCGTTCCCCTCAGTTTCTTATTTGGAAATTTTATTATAATTCTATTAATTCGCATCAATTTACTTAATAATTGGTCTCCACTACTCGGATAAATTCCGGCTAAGGTCCCAGCTATTCTTCGAGAACAACCGCTTCAAGTCCAAAGTGCTTCAAAACCCTTGTTGGACGCAAACACGAGAGTGAGTCGTATGCGCGACATATACAGTACATTGGTGATTAGTAAGAAAAATACGACTTATTTTCCGGACTCTCTCTCTCTCTCTCTCTCTCTCTCTCTCTCTCTCTCTCTCTAAACTTGTGTTGTATTTGAATTTTCTTAACAAAAAATTAACTTGAGTATATATTTTTAACATAGTAACACTTTATAATATGAATTTTTTAAAAAAATTTATAAGGATGTTTTACCTTAATTAAATGTCTTTTTAATAATATTTATTATTAATATTTTAATTTTATTATTTGAAGTGTATGAAGCGCATCTCTAAAGTCAAGTTTTAAATTGAGATGAAAAAAAGCATCAATTACGTACGAGTCCGAAGCTGTTTTTCTGCTCGTAATTCACAACTCTCTCAAAATGACTCAAAGATAAAAAGAAATCCGGATCAATGAAAGAAAGCCACCCCAGCCTTCTTTAGTTAGCTTTATGAGGCTAACTAACGAAAATATAACGACCTAACCTAACCAATCGTCAAGGGCGTACAGTTGACATAACGATTGGTTAGGTTAGGTCGTGATATTTTCGTTAGTTAGCCTTATAAAGCTAACTAAAGAAGGCTGGGGTGGCTTTCTTTAGTTAGCCTTGTAAAGCTAACTAAAGAAGGCTGGGGGTGGTTTTCTTTCATTGATCCATAAATCCAAATGATAAATTAAACTATTTTTTCTTTTCTTTATTTTTACGGGGGTGAGGAGAGTGCTTAGTGTAATCATCGCTTGGCTAAATTTGGTTGAATTTGAATCGGTTGTTAAATGGTGATTGTTTTTTATGTATGTGCAAGAGGTTTCCAATAGCAATAAATGTCGCTAAATTTGGCCTTTGTGAGATGTCTGAGGAAGAGAGTAAGGGGAGGGAGAGAGAGAAGAGAAAACAATTACAAAAGGGAAATGCGGGTCACAAATGAAATGCTACGTAAAATGAATGATTTAAATATTGCAACTCGTAATTTGTCCGCGATTCGTTCAACCCATTACTCCATATTTCTTCTTCTAGCTCTGAGGTTCTGGGATCTGTTTTCAACTCCTTCAAATATTTGCGATTAAGGATGAAATTAATCAATCGAATCTCTACGGAAATTTGAATCTACGCGTATCTATATGCCATTGGAAGATTTTTGTATCTTGAAAGGAGACAGTTTGGAGAGTTAAAGGCATTCTTAGAACTAAGAAATATCCCCAAAGTGGAACCTTCATTATTTGTTAAGACAATCAATTTCATTTTTGCGAAGTTCACAGTAAAGAACAAAAACTGTAAATTAAAAATAAAGGATTTAAAATATCAAAGTGAAAGTGTGAATTATGACGCCATTCCCAAAATGAAAATGTCATACTAAATTCTCCTATCTGCTACCTCTCAACCTTTCTCAGGAAATGAGGAGCAATTTCCAAGGCTTTCCCGCTCACGCAATTTGGGAAAGATAATGAAGATTATGTTTTCATTTTTGGATGGAGAGTGGTCGGTCACTCCACTTTTCGACTACAGAGGGAGGATGCTGACATGGCAGATCCAGAGGGTTCAGAGGGTTCAGAGGTTTGCTTAGAATAAGGTTGGAAATTTGGCTCCTCCCACCCACCTCAGACCTCTTGCAATGTTGCAACGAGATGTTGAAATGATAATAATAATATAATAATGTTCGTTTTTTAACTTAATCTTAACAAAAAAAATCATGGGACGGAGGGGACCTACAGTTTTACGCTACATCTTCTGAATGCAAAGCAGAGGAAGTTCACCAACTAATGAACAGACCCAACATCGTTTAACCTCAATAATCTAGTAGGAAGAGGTGTTGCAACAAGATCATGACGTAACTCTTACAACGGAGAAAAGGCATTAACAGATATATAGGCATAGCACACTCTATATGAACATAGAATAAGTGGTATATAGTAGATGAAGTGGATAAAGATGAAGATGGTTCTCAGTTTGGGCAAAGAAGGCAAAATAGCAATTTTTGTAAAATTTGCACAATGGACGAAAAAATATGGTAAAGCGTTGAAGAATGACCAAATTGCTGCTCATCACTCAACCGACATTTCTAAGGGTACTGGGGTAACCTCAACTAAAACTTTAGCTCTCTGTATGAAAGCAAGTTGTTAAATAATGTAATGTACAATATATTACATTCGACTGAATGTTTGCTTGGTATCTGTGGTAAATTAAGTTCAGCGTCGTGTAAAACCTATACTTTTAATCAGTTTAAATGTGTTTTAAGAAAATTTTTGATTGTAGACCTTGACTTCAGGATTCGACTATTGAAAATTAATTTTTTGAGTGTCTAAGACAAACAGTTGTCGTAATATCTTTAGTACCTGCGGTAAAATGTTTTCTGAATTCTCTGTGGCTAACGGAGAAATATAATTATTTACAATAATAATATCATATATGCTATTTGCCAACGAATTGGATTATCCTTATGAATTGTTTGGTTACCAAGCAGTTCACCACATAGGCGGATCCAGAGGCGGGTGGACCAGAGGTTTAATTGAAGCAACGGGGCTTAATTTGGAGGCCCCATACATCCTGGTTAAACGAAATTAGGTTAGACGTTTGAATGTTTATGTCCACGTTGCTTCATTTAAGCCCCTTCGTTTCAAATTAGCCCCCTGGCCCCCCATCTGGATCCTCCTATGGTTCACCATGTATTTGGTCGATGCAACAATTTTTTTTCTGTGTATCATAAATCTATTGAAGAAATGTTTAACTTATGAACGGGAGATAGTATTCATGAGGACTATGAAACAGCGGATGTGTTACGTTGAAACATCATCTTAATATAATTTAAACGCTATCTCTTTCTTCTATATGAATCATCTATATGCATTCTTGGTGAATATATCATGTAAAAAAAAAAAAAAATTCATCACTGCACAGTGCACACACAAAAAACTTCTATTCAACAATAATTAAGCATTCGACAACCAATACATTCTATACAATGATTGTTTTAACAATAGTCTAATATAATTTATCAAGTCTTATCATAAAAGTTTATTTCATTGATAAAGGTTCATCCAAATGTTAACTCGCAGCGCCATCTCAAGTGAACTATACAAATTACAAAGTTCATTCGCCAGTATAACGTATGAGGTCGAGGCGGATGGACGCGCGTTTGGAATGGCTGGTAATTTCGGATTAGGGCCAGGATTTGTTCCACATTGTGCTCCTGACGGTGGTAGTAATAACACAGATTAGAGTAAAAAGAAAAATATAACTTTTCATAACTTTCCGAGAGATAAAAAGTTATGTAAAGTAATTGTAAATAGTAATGGTAAGTGAAGGATATTCATTTTAACATGACAGCTCATGACTAAGATGAATTAAAATGATGGGGTTGTTTAACCCCCTTCGTAAAATCTAAGGTCATATGACGGAGGGGACCTACAGCTTTACGTGTGATCCGAACCACGGGTCGCTACATAGTCTGAGCGTAGAGGACGGTCTATCGAACTACTTCTATCCGACGAATGTCGCTTAACTTCGCTGATCAACGAGAAGCGATGTTACGGTATTGGCTAAGACGTAGCCAGTTCTGAGATGAGAAGAGCTCGGTAAATTATATTAGGCTATGGCTCTAATCACATTTTATTATTCTGGTAAAAACATGATCATGGTTGAATCAATCTAATCGAAATGGTTCTCAAATAAATTTAGTTATTACAACCAAGTATTTTTATTTGTCCATACTTATTCGGCCATTATGTCGAAGAAATTTACACACGAGTTCGAGGATATTGTAATTGCAAATCCTACCGATGCTTCAGAGTCAGAATTAGGTATGTTCATACATGTATATATATGCATGTACCTCTCTGTCTGTCTGTCTGTGTCTGTCTGTCTGTCTGTCTGTCTCTCTCTCTCTCTCTCTCTCCCTCTTCTCTCTCTCTCTCTCTCATATATATATATATATTGTAGCCATGATGAAAACAAAGGAACTTTGAGTGTATAGACAAAGTTCTTAAAGT
>JAJOZX010000105.1:347500-400000 GCA_023014485.1 Bathynomus jamesi
CTGAACATTTTAGGGATTTCATGAAATCCCTAGTTACACAGATTCCCTGTAACATATATACTTCTATTAAATCTATTTGCAAATTATTTCCGAAACCCAAATTTAAAATAATTTCTTCGTCAAAATTTTGTACCAATTTTTTAAATGGGGATTTTACCGATAATTCGTTTAATTTAACCTTAACCTAACCTGAGTTAACTTAATGTAAGCTAAGAACAAGTCATCATTATGTAACATTCCATTGCTAAAATGTCAAAATCCTAACACGCAAATGCGGATTACCAGATTAAAACTCTTAAAAGAAAATAATTAAAATTAAAACAAAAGACGTTCAAATGCGAAATTTGAAATTTAAATTGAATTTTTTTTTTAAATTTCTTTAAAGCGAATTAATTCTTTTGTTTTTGTGATGCAAATGAGACCTATTTTGTGACACCGTTTTTGAAAATGAGGTCAAATACTGAGGCCAAATTTGAAGTAGGTCATTTATTATTTGCTGCGAATGAAAGGGAGTAGCCAATAAAATTTAATTAGTCCCTATCGCCAAATCTATTACAGGTTCAAATGTATATTTACCCTAATTGTTTGCTAAAACTGTCAAATTCTTTTATCAAAAATGAAATAAAATGATAGTTTATTAAGTATAAATACTATATATATATATATATATATATATATATATGTGTGTGTGTGTGTGTGTGGGTGTGTGTGTGTGTGTGTGTGCAGTAAGAAATCCAATGACATTTATTTAAACGTTATTATAGAAATTCCAAAGAAAATACGAAACTTCATATGTAGGTTTGTTATATTAAACATACGTGTAAATATATACAATGAAATTGCGAAAGACGTCTCAAATATCTTCGAAATAAAGCGAACTTCAAAAGCATTTAAGAGTAATATAGAAAACTGATTCTAAACCCAATTTTCGACCCGAACAAAGATTAGTCTGTATAGGATTTCAAAAGTCCTATCCCGTTGTCTGGAGGCGTGCCTTTATTTAGGCAATTCGGATTAACGTATAGGACCTAAGTTGAACAAGTTTAGCAGACCCTCGAAGTCAAAGTTCTTCCAACTGAATTTCCCGTATAATTCTCTTTGGTGATATGCAAATGCACGCTCTGGCTTGTCAACAAAGCCGTTGCAAATTAGAGAGCAGGAAAATGCGATCAAAGAAGCGACAAAGGAAGAGGGGTTAGCTCAAATTGATGTATTTTAAAACTCTCTCCAACAATGGTAATGATTCTTTGAAGTCATCTGGACTAAACTGATTATGTAAAATAGATTGATTGTATTTCGTATTACAGTTATTTTACTGTTGCATTTTAAAATTTTTATTATAGTTCTTCTTTACAGTATCTCTCTCTCTCGACATATATATATATATATATATATATATATATATATATATATATATACACACACATTTGAACTGCAAACAACACACAGTATAATTAATGTAAAGAACGAGGCTTGTGTAGAAGAGCGTTCCGCACAAGATGAGGAGGGAGAACGAACAAATGAAAAATGACGTACCACCCGGGAATCGAACCCGGGATCATCCGATTGCCGGTCAGATATGCTATCCACTACACCATGGACCTCGATCAATCAGAAGTCGTAATTCTCCTACATACGAGCAGAAACCAATGCCCCGAGGGGGCACCTTCGCAAACAACACAGTATAATTAATGCACCCATTTGTCATTTGTTCGTTCTCCCTCCTCATCTTTTGCGGAACGCTCTTCTACACAAGCGTCGTTCTTTACATATAATATATATATATATATATATTATATAGCTTAGTTACGTGTTTTAAACAGACTTTTAACACCCAATATATAAAGACAAAAACAAAGCGCCCACAATTGAGCTATAAAAGGGACTTTGTAACAATTCCAAAGGATTCTTTAAAATCCTGTCCCGTCGCGGTAGCCTTGTAAAAAGAATTCTGGCGTAAAATCTTGGAAAGATTTGCCACAATGCAGCTCCCTCAATCACTTTGACCACTCAGTCGGTCAACCAGAGAGAGAGAGAGAGAGAGAGAGAGAGAGAGAGAGAGAGAGAGAGAGAGAGAGAGAGTTACATTTTAACGAAGATTTCAGTATTCACTACGGGTTATTCCAGGAAGGGAAAAGTCGAGAAAAAGGGTTCATACACTACAAAAACAGACCGGTATATTGACTGCGTATTTGAAAGGCTTCGAATACCCGTTAAAACGTTACCGATGCGCTTAAAATATTTATAAAATATTTACTGAAGCAAATACAACATTTTCTTCTATTTTTATAAAGTCAATTGACAATCTGAGCGGAAATACGAACACCGTCCTAATTCCATTAAAAAGGGGGCAACCGTAATGCTTTCAGAAATTTAAATTTAAAAAATAAATTTTATATATATATATATATATATGTATATATATATATATATATAGATAGATAGATAGATAGATAGATAGATATAGTACAGTTAATGTATTCAGTGATGGAAATTTTATATATTTTTGGATAAATATACAAAACTCTTTTACGACCATCAGGGAATAAAAAATGTTTGTGTATATATATATACACACACAAGCAGAGCCTTCGGCTCACTGCCCTACGGGCGGGGGCTTGTGCTTCGAAAACTCGCCTACGGCGAGGGCACGTTAGGGTTACCCCTTTGGGGGGAGGTCATTCTTCCTCTCCACCCAAAAACCCCTCACCCCCTTTTATGCAACTTGAGGGCTAACCCCCACCCCCTTTGTTTTGTTGGTTGAAACCAGTGGTGGGCACCGTTAACCAAAAAGTTAACTTCGATAACAATAATCCGTTAACCCCAATTTTTAACTCCGATAACGATAATCCGATAATTTTACTACAAAGTTAACGGAAGTTAACGATAATCCGTTAACGATAACTATTTCTTTACTAACATTTAAAAAAATCAAGGAAAAAAGCTTTAAAACCCATAGAAAATGTTTATTTATGCAAAATCCAACAATAAATAGGTATTTAACTGTATTTTATCAAGTTTTGCAACTTTTTTGCTTAATAACTTTTATTTTTATTTTTAATAAAAAATGTACTGATTACATGTTTTGAAACCCTTGTAACCACTAACCATTAACTAAATTTTAATTTACCAGAGAATTATTATATATATATATATATATATATATATATATATATATATATATATATACAGGGTGGGCCGAAAGTCTGGATCCATAGGAAAATATTTATTTTAATACATAAATTACAACAAATGGTAAATACTTAAAATGAATATCAACTTTAACTCGTAAATGCGTATCCGTGATACTGTACAGTAGTTCGTACTCCAGTATAAATACTCAAATATTTTTTTTATTTCAGCCCAGAAATGGCTTCGAATCTAACAACAGAAGACCGGGTAGAACTTGCGCTCATGTACGCAAGACAGGGCGCTACACACAAAGAAGTTGCTACCGAATTCAATAGAAATCATCCTGATAAGCATCCAGTAACACATGCGACTGTTGGCAAGTTGTTTAAACGTTTCAAAGAAACAGGAAGTGTACATGATCGACGGCGTTCTGGTCGTCCAAAAACTGCAACTGATGAAAATACCTCTGCAATGGTATGTGAAACTTTAACGAATAGTCCAGTAAAGTCAACAGAAGATTATCAAATGAAACACGCATCTCGAGAACGTCAATTCGAAGAATTATTACAAATCATAAATTCCATCCCTAAGTGTCTCGATGTCAGAGGCCGCCAATTTGAGCATTTGTTATAATTTGTTGTTTATACTGGAGTACGAACCACTGTACAGTATCACGGATACGCATTTACGAGTTAAAGTTGATATTCATTTTAAGTATTTACCATTTGTTGTAATTTATGTATTAAAATAAATATTTTCCTATGGATCCAGACTTTCGGCCCACCCTGTATATACAGGGTGTCCCATAAGTCTGGAACCGTAGGGGAAAATAAGTAATTCATGGTGTCGGCAAACTTGTGGCAAAGTTCAGGGAAACGGGATCCATAGGAGATAAACCACGCAGTGGACCTCCGAGGATATCCACCGACGATGACACAGCCGCTACTATCCTCGCTCATTTCACAAACAGTCCCCAAAAGTCTCTTCGGCGGTTGTCCGCTGAGACAGGAGTGTCGAAAAGCAGTATCCACCGCATTCTTCAAGCACACAAATGGCATCCTTACAAACTTCAAATCCTGCAGAAATTAAGCGATGATCCAGACCGACGGGTGGAATTTTGTGAATGGGCTACGGGACAATGTGCTCAAAATGCCAATTTCCCGTCCACCATTCTGTTCAGTGATGAGGCTGTTTTTTTACGCAAATGATGAGGTCAACCGACAGAACACCCGCTACTGGTCGCAAGACAACCCTCACTGGTTTACTGCTTCAAAGGAACAAGGTGTCGCTCGTGTGATGGTATGGTGTGGCATTTGGAAAGACCGTATCATAGGCCCCTTCTTTTTTGCTGACACTGTCACAGGAAACGCCTACTTGCATATGCTCAACGAGGAAGCATTCCCCAGTGTCTTGAACACAGATGGGGATTTCCCAACATGGTTCCAGCAGGATGGTGCTCCTGCCCATTACAGCATCCGGGTAAGAGAGTGGCTGCACCGACAATTCCCTGGTCATTGGATAGGACGTCGAGGGCCTGTGGAGTGGCGGGCGAGGAGCCCCGATCTCACCCCGTTGGATTTTTATCTCTGGGGTCACTTGAAGGCGTTGGTCTACGCGGAGAAAATTCAGAGTGTTGCACATTTGCGGGAGCGCATCATTGACGCATGTAACACCATCACTTTTGATACCATTCGCTGTGTGTTTCCTGACTGGATATCTCGTCTGCATTCGTGTATCAATAATAATATCTGGACATATTGAACACGTTCTGTGAATAAAAGCCGTTTTTATTGCCGTTTTTATCATTTTGCCCTATGGTTCCAGACTTATGGGACAACCTGTATATATATATATATATATATATATGAAAGGAAAGCTATATTTTGGGGCCTCTTTGTGAGTGACCGTTGCCTACGTTGGGCTTCCATCAGATAAAAGAAAAACTATAGTATTTGTCATTTACCATTAAATATTCGGACTATAGTGAATTTACAGAAGAGTTCCTTGTTCCATGCACGATTTGTGTGTAATATAAAAGTTTCTCAGGGTACCATTCTGAGTTGTAACATATAAATGTTTGTTACACCCTTCATATGTTCCTTGTACATATATAAATAGAATAGTAAATAAATAAAATAAATGGCTGGCTGAAATGGCTGAAACATTATTTTGAAAAGGATGTTAATAATTTTTGTTTTTAATTTCACAATCAATTTTTCAGTATATTTTTTTGTTTGTGCATTTTTGGGTTTTAAAAGCTATTCCTATGTGGCGAAATCTCTTATAATTTTGTATATATTTCTTATGTACGTCTATATGGTGTCGTAATGATCTCTTGGATTAAATCAACAAGTGCCAGTAGGAACTTAATTCGACCTGAGCAGGAAGCTTATAGGTGTGAGAGGCGGGGTTACGAATCCCTCCTCAGACTTCGTAACTTGTGATTTTAGCCACCAAGTGTTCACCTCTGCGTTGAGTGGAAGTGATTAACCTTTAAACCCTACACGGGGTACTGGTGTACCCGAGTACCCTGGCTATTGCTACCGTAACTTTTATAATGGGTAGGGATTAAGGGTTAAATAAGTACCCAAGTAAGTAAATTATAGATTCTCTTTGCCATATAACTTTAAATGTTACGAAGGGAGTCAAACAGCCCAAACAATGAGACTTTTTACATAATCAAAATCACCAGCTCAGTATTAAGCTTTGTTTTCTTAAGAAAATCATCCCTATTTGATACCAGGTTGAGATACGTCATACTTGTTACATTGGGTCTGCCCAGCAGGTGGATGGGTATTTGGGTAAGTATCCTTACACTGCATTTCAGCATTCTAGAAGCATGTTTTGTTTGGGTTTCTTAGTTAAAATTTTGATTACAGCCACCATATGTTTTTGCCAAGGAGTCACACAATACCTAAGATAGCGTTATACCTACCTGGATTAAGCGTATTTAGAGCACCTTATGGATGCCACAAACACCTGTACATGTTGATTTGTTGGCCTGAGGATATACATGGTGTTCCTACATTAGCTTTTCTATTTCCTTTAATTTACATAGGAAATAGAAAAGATAATTTAGGAACACACACACACACACACACACACATATATATATATATATATATATATATATATATATATATATATATATATATGTACAGTATACAGTATATATATATATATATATATATATTTTTTTTTTTGACAGAAGTAAATAGAGCTTCTGGGTTTTTTTTCAATAGTTTTTGATTTGGTAATAAAAGTCAATAAATTATAATAGATTTATTGAATCCATATATTTTGAATCGTGTTCCTTTCCTCTTCAAATTATGAAAAGTTTACACACATTTGATTTTGAAGACAATCATCGTGGTATCTTTTGTCGACCCTCTGTATATATATGTGTGTGTGTGTGTGTGTGTGTGTGTGTGTGTGGAGATACACAGGTATAAACCTAGGCCCAGGAATTTAAGGGCCCATTTTTCAAGGTTGATTACACTGTGTAACACTGATTCTGTTTATATAGATTTTTTTATGTTTTTATATGCATTTGTGGGCGTTGAGTCCAAATCTGGCCTTGGTTTGTGTGTATTGTCAATGGTTTCAGAGATAATTCATTTTTCATGTTTTACCAGTATAATGTTATTATGGGCGCAGCAATATCAGAATAATCAGGAATTGTTGAGAACAATCTGGATGTTCGTTGACAGTTTCTTGCTCTAGAAATTGCCCGAAACTTCCACTGTGCTATATAAAGAAGAGCGCAGAGTCTGAGAAGTCAGTAAGTGTAAGGGCACAAAGAAAACAGGTTGTTTGTCTGATGGTTACCAGCACTGAGGTACTGTGTTTCTGTGCTTCTCTGTGCTGACGATTTGAGTGTTATCGATCTTTTTTTATTGCGAACATTATTTCAGTGTTGTGAATACATCTTTTTTCTGGAATCTGTAATCTGTTGCAGATTTAATAACTCTTCTCTCTATATCTGCAGGTTATAATTAATGTAGTACAGTTTGGTAAAGAGAATGGCAACTAGAGCTTGTAAACACTCGCCGGATATATTCTGCTACGTTTGTGGGTATTACATAGGCCCCAAGCAAGTATCGCACAAGATTGTGAAAGGCATCAAGTTCTGGATCGCGTATCGGCTCTATTTTGGTATGCCTATGGGTGACTAAGATAAGCCCTGGGCACCCCATGTGATCTGTGGAAGCTGCCGCTCCACACTTGAAGGGTGGCTGCCGGGAATACGCAAGGCAATGCCCTTTGCGGTACCCAGAATATGGAGAGAACCAAAGAGCAACCACGACGATTGCTACTACTGCATGGTAGATGTTTCTAAGTACAGGAAAGTTAAAGGAAGGCAGACTCTTCAGTATCCAAGCATAGCTTCGTCCATAGCTCCTGTACCACATGGCGAAGGTCTTCCAATACCACGTCCACCAGAACAGGTATCTATCCATTACTTTACCTTCTGTATTTACAGACTGTGGGTCATTATGTGTCGATTTTTCTTAGTGCTGATGCTCTTCTACATATATATCTATGCCTATATTTTGTTTCTTTGCTTTGCAGGTTGAAAATGAGGAAGCAGCTAGCTCATCTGAGATGTCGGCTGGTGAGGACAGTCATGATGAAGAATATACAGTAACTTTCAGTACAAACCCTCACTTTCCAAATCAGAGGGAATTGGACGACTTAATTAGAGATTTGGGTCTGACGAAATCAGGGTCTGAGCTTCTGACCTCTAGACTCAAAGAGTGGAATTTGCTTGGAGAAGACTGCAAGAGCACTGTATACCGAAAGCGGCATGAAGAGTTTGCAAGGTTCTACGATGTCAATGGCTCTCTCTGTTATTGCAGCGAGGTTAATGGTCTATTCACAGCTATTGGGTTAAGACATATACCCTCAGAGTGGCGCCTGTTTATTGACAGTTCAACTCGGAGTTTAAAAGCTGTTCTACTCCACAATGGGAACAAATATCCATCTATACCAGTTGCACACTCTGTTCAAATGAAAGAGGACTATGAAAATGTCAAACAACTGCTCACTCAAATCAGGTATGAACAATATAACTGGGACGTGTGTGGTGATTTCAAAATGATTGGTTTCCTGTTAGGTTTACAAGGAGGGTTTACTAAATATTCATGTTTTCTTTGCCTGTGGGATAACAGGGCTTCAACTGAGCACTATAAAACAGTTCAGTGGCCTCCACGTGAAGGAATGCAACCAGGAAAGTACAATGTACTCAGGGAACCTCTTGTGAAGCCTGACATAGTTCTGCTACCACCTCTCCATATTAAGTTGGGTCTAATTAAGCAGTTTGTAACTGCGTTAGATTTTGGAGGGGAAGTTTTCCAACAGATTCGGGTCATGTTCCCTAAACTCTCTGAGGCCAAAGTCAAGGCTGGCATCTTTGTAGGACCACAAGTCAAGGCGCTGTTGAATTCAAAGAACCTTGAAGCCAAGATGACTCCGATCGAAAAAGAGGCTTGGTGTGCTTTCCGTGATGTGGTTCGTGGGTTTTTAGGCAACCATAAAACACCAAACTATAAGGAGTTAGTGTCAAACTTGATTAAGTGCTATGTCAAAATGGGGTGCCGTATGTCTTTAAAATTACACTATCTGCATTCACATCTAGCCTTTTTTCTTGATAACCTGGGCGATGTGAGTGAAGAACATGGCGAAAGATTCCATCAAGATATTCAAACGATGGAGAAAAGGTACCAGGGCCATTGGGATGCTTCCATGATGGGAGACTACGTATGGTCGCTGATCAGAAAGGATAAGAATGTTCATACACGGAAGTCACGTTCTTCAGTGCATTTTTAAGGAACGCACATTGCATAACGAGGCTTGTTATTCTCTTATCGGTTCTCCTCATGATAGATATTATATCCTTTGCACCATTTTGGGTTTGTCAAACAATTTTGGCTCAATAAACATTAATTTCCAATAGTGTTTTTATTTTCAGAAAATATTTGTTAGCCTTCTTTATATACTTAGCCATATGAAAAGTGTGATAACCTATATTTTTGAAATGGTTGATGATAGAGTAAAACCAATATCATTTTTGGAATCAGCGCCCCGAAATCATTAAGAAACGACAGAAAAATCACAATAAACAGAAAATTTTTCAAATTTTGTTACCCAGTGTTATTCTTGACCTTCTTTGATCCCAAATTTGCTATTGGTAAGGACATCTGACATGCTCCAAATAAAGCCAATCAACAAACCATAAATTCCTGTGCAATAATGCCACATGCACCTGTCCTCTCACGATCTCATTATTGGTCTGGGGATCAGTTCTTCGAGATAACAAAGTATTGGGCAGACTGACTGAAAATAAATAAATAAATAAAAAAAACAAATATATATATATATATATATATATATATATATATATAAATAATGCAAACTCAGGGAAAATGAAAAACGATTCCAAGGTCTTTCATGTATGTATAGCAATACACCTCAGGGAATGAACTTTAGATGTTACAGGAAAATTTTAATACATAATTCTAATGTATCGTTTAGCTATATGTATAAATGTATTCAAATCAAATTATTAATTGGAAAAGTTCTAAAATTCTAGTAAAAAATAGACATAACTGAAAGATATATATATATATATATATATATATATATATATATATAATATTATATATATAATATACATATACACGTGTATATATATATATATATATATATATATATATATATATATATATATATATATATATATATATATATATATATATGTGGTCAATTGACAGTAGGCCCTATAATAAATGTAATTTGATTAATTAAAGAATTGTTAATAGGTCACCAATTTGATCTTTTGATCAAATAAAAAATGTCAATAATAAAGGAAGGTGATTAATTATGAAAAGATAATTACTTACTTGGTCAAACTTTGTCAAAGGACGTAAAGCGGAATAACCAACCAACCAACCAACCAGTTTCTAAGCTCCTTATCTCCAGATTTTTTTTCTCATTTTCTCATAAATTTTTAACTTAATTGACTCAAGAATAGTCGAAGTTCTGTCGAGGCATCTTGATGAGAGGTTAATAATTTGGTGGATCTTGAAGTTAAATAAAGTATGATTAATTCTAGATCTGTGTACCCATGAGGGTACAGTTCCTATCACACTTCTTAATGTAACGTTGAAGTTATTCCAATGTGGTGAGTATATGATGGTCCGTGAGGATACAAACTTTCTTTGAACTTCCGGCTGGATGAACTAGAGATCCTTAGACTGTAAATGCAGAAGTGACAAACCAAAAGTTGCTACTATAACATACTTAAATCTCAGTAGCAACAATGTGCTGGACGCATAAACTGACATATATGAATAAAAGCGATGTTGTCCGATACATAAACAGATATACTGTATATATATGATCTAGATCAGGGGTTTTCAACCTTTCGTCTACCACGTATCTCTTTTACATTGTCGGTGCTCCCCACGTACCCCCTGAAAGGATGAATTCATAGAAAATACAAGAATGACATTCAGTTATGTTGTATTAATTTCCTAACTCTACAAATATAATGATAATGACATATGCGTACCCCCTGGTAAATCCCAGGCGTACCCCAGGTTGAAAACCCCTAATCTAGATGTTGGCTTTGAGTGGTTAAGAAGAATCTAATCAGAATGCATTTTGTTGACACCTTATAGTTTAGAAGAAATTCGTGGGAGTGTTTCCATTAGGAATATGGCACTTACGATGGCACTTCATTAGTTTATTTAATTAAGGATTATTATGAATATTCCTTGTGAGTGCCACAGCGACTTTAAGATTATTTAATACGAATGATTTCTAGAAAATGACTTCCTCATTATGACATAAAGTTAATTGGCCTTTATTTACAATTAAGCTAAATGCCAGTGTCCAAATAAACTAAAGAGTCATTCAGAGCCACTCCGGGATGAATTTCAGTCTATAACACGATCCACATGATGGGCCAAATCCTGGAGACCTCTCAGCTCTCCGGTTATCTATGGTCTGAGGCTCGAGGCATGGTGCTTGTCTTAAGTATTTCCTCAGAATTGCATAATAATCAAGGAACGTCCTGTCGCTACGAAGACGAGATGAACTGTTATTTCAATTAGTAATTTTATAAACAGAATTTAACGTAGGGGGCTGAGTTCTGCTTGTACTGTACATTATACAGCTTGCGATGCGTGGGATACTTAAATCCTGATTTTAATGATCTTATCTTACAAGATTCTATTCTACAGTATATATTTTAAGATCATTAAAATTAGGATTTAAGTATCCCACGCATCGCAAGCTGTATAATGTACAGTACAAGCAGAACTCAGCCTCCTACGCTAAATTCTGTTTATAAAATTACTAATTGAAATAACAGTTCATCTCGTCTTCGTAGTAACAGAATAATATATATAATATATATATAATATATATATATATATATATATATATATATATAATATATATATATATATATATATATATATGTGTGTGTGTGTGTGTGTGTGTGTGTGTGGGTGTGTGTGTGTGTGTGTGTTGTCATGATTATGGTTTCTATAATTATGGTAACCTAAGCTTTACTAAGATTTTGAAGGATGCTTCTCCATATTATGTCCCTTGTTTTCATTCGTGTACGCAGTTTTATAACTTCATTAATAATAATAGCAATAATAATAATAATAATAATAATAATGGTTCGAGTCCCACTCGCGTAAAAGAAAATCAGTTTATTCCTGTAATATGATATATTATAGAGAGCTTGACAGGTTAAAGTACAGTACAATGAGGTTTCTCCATATTCTAATACTTAATTTACTATTACTATAGGTCACTACAGACAATATAACTTACCATTTATACAGTATGTGACACAGTGCTTCTTTATGGGGTACATATTGCTTTCGTGGCATTCGCATTTGAAAGCTAACCTTGGCGCACGAATGTGAGAAAATTTTGACCAATGTCACGTTCCTGTATAAGAATTTCTTACCTGAACGAAATAGGTGGATTTTAGTCTTGAATAGGCCTCTGTACAATATTGGCTTCATTCTTTTTCATTTATTTGAATCTTAAGAGTACTTTGGTAATAAATTTAGTAACTTGCTTATGATTTTACTTCGTACGATCTTCTCAAGTAAATAAATGTTCATTTAACTAGAGATCCTAAACAGATTCCTTGCTATGCTCGAGGCGCCTCTGATCAGCCATAGAGGTACCATCCTAAATGTTCTAGTCGAAGGGTCGTTCATAAGATGATGACACACGCTCTTCTTATGAAGAGTGAGTTCGGAGACTGAAGTTATACAGAGGACTATAAGCCAAGTGAGCCTGATATTTGTGAAATACAAGGTCTAAAATTGAATCAGTCAATAAAGGGGGGGTTTTATACCTGAAAAACCTCCTGAACGAAACTGCAACAAACCTTACCTGCTTGACTTCTTGACAGAAACTACAGAAGGGGGTATAATAAAATCTTTTATCGGTTTTAGGTATGAAGAGAAAAATATTTTGTTAAATTTAACAAAAAAGTGACCAACCGCAATAACGGTCATTACTCTTTCCTTATGCTTCCAATTTCAATTTTGAAACAAACTCAGGAGTCGACCAAACAACTCTTTATCAGTCTCAATACTTTTCAAAGCCTCTTTAAGCACTTTGATCAACGTTTCTCTTGAATTTTGAGCTTTGCCTCTTTGAGCACTTTGATCAACGCTTCTCTTGAATTTCGGTCTTAGCCTCTTTGAGCACTTTGATCAACGCTCCTCTTGAAATTCGGTCTTAGCCTCTTTGAGCACTTTGGTCAACGCTTCTCTTGAATTTCGGTCTTGGCCTCTTCGAATATTGCATGACTTCAGATCGTTGTTTGACAACTGCAACCATATTTTCGAACGAATTTAAATCTGGTGAATTTCCAGGACATCTTTAGAGTTTATAAAAAATTGCTTCACAGGATGTCACCTGTCAAAACTACAGAAAAATTCCCCAAAACCAGTAAATAATTTTGTTACATCCTTTACTTGCATACGAGCTCTAGTTCTGTAATGAAGACACTCAAATCATTACACACACACACACACACACACACACACACACACACACACACACACGCAAAAAAAAGGACAAAATTAAGGAATCACCAGTGAAAATAAGGTACCACCCCAACTCCCCAATCTTAGGAACCCAGTGTTAACTTTTATGACGAGGTTAGAGATTTATCTTCACTGGTACATTAGGAATATACACATTTATTTTTAACATATACTCATTGAATGGACGGGATATTTCATTGATACTCAAAATAACTTAATCTAACTTAATCTAACCTAACCTAATCTAATCTAACCAATATATTTTACACCAAAATATTCCGACGTTGATGTCCGTAATTTTTCTTTTAGGTGAAATACTATAAGAACGGAGACACACACACACACACACACACACATATATATATATATAATATATTAACAAACATTGTATTTGAACAACAAATAAAGTTTCCAACACATAAAATCCATCATACAGAGTAAGATATAATGGCTTAAAATTATTAAATGATTTTTATCCCACTCTTTTCTGTGTATGACTTTATTCTATTCAAAATTTAAAAAAATGGATTCAATGTTTTCGCCATTTCGTACGAACCAGAGTAAAATATATTTGTAAAAAAAAAAAAAAAAATATATAATATATATATATATATATTATAATATATATATTATATATATATATATAACGTACAGTTTTAAAAAAAAAATATATTTGGCGAATTTTTTAATGAATTATTCTTTTTACTGATTTAAGTTAATTTAGTTTCTGTATTAATAAATATTAGAAAACGAAGCACCAGTCTGGACTGAGGGGTTCGTTAGAGAGGAAACTGATGACTTAATTAAAAAAGAGGAAAGAAGGTATTGAACTTTAATGACCTTTAATGACCTTGCAGGACACATCATGACTCTTCCGTTTCCTTATCATCAATGTATTCACGACACTTCATAACCCCTCGTGATCCTTCATAACCCTCCTGAAAACCAATCATACACCCTCAGAACCCTTCATGACCACTTATAATCCTCATGGCTTTCTTTAAACCCCTCATGAACGCTCAAAACATTTTGTGACCCCTCGTCAACCCTCCGAACTCCTCATTACCACCGAAAACCTCTCATGAACCCTCAAAACTGTTCGTGACCCCTTCATATAATAATCATTCATGCTCTCCTAAAAGCCCCTCATCAACCCTCAAAACCTTTCATAACCACTCATAATTCCTCATAACCCCTCGTGACCATTTATGAACCCTCAAAACCCTTCATGAACTTTCATAACTTTTCAAGACACTCTATGACCCTTCACAATCCCTTATAGTCCCTCGTGACCGCTCCAACCTTTCATGACCACACAAAAACCTTCACAATTCGTTATAACCCCTCGTAACACTTCGTAACCTCGGTAACCCCTCATTTTACCCTTTTTTGAGCCTTATAAATCTACCATTTTCAACCTTTTTATTCCTCATACATTTCCCCTATAAATATTCGCGTGACATCTTCACTCTTTGGATCCGCGCGTCGCGCGAAACCTGTCAAGAAAATTTATGCCAACATCAGCGTATCGAAGTCATCTTTCTTGACTCATATAATTTTATATTTAAATATTTATTAAAAATCTGGTCGATAAAAAGACTGAAATATATAACGTAATATATATATATATATATATATATATATATATATATTCTACAGTACTGTACAACTCTGTTTTTTTTAACTTTTGAAATTCATTTTATTTTATTTTATTTATTTATTTTTTTTAAATTTTTTTTATTTTAATTTTTTTTTTTTTACTACAGTACTAGTTTTATTTCAAAAGAATTTTTCTTTTTTGTAAAGAAATGAACCAAACTAACTTTATTTTTTTATTTTTTTAAAAAGTTTGTTTTGACTTTCCATCTGTGAATGTTTTTTTTTTTTAAATAAACACTAAAATTTTATTATTATTATTATTATTTTAAGACCTTAAAAACTTTAAAAAAAATATTTTGTATATATATATATATATATATACATATATAATATATTATATATATATATATATATATATATATATATATATATATATAATTTAGGGTGGTCCACAGAATGGGGTAAAAAATCGAAGTTCAATTTTCTTTCCTCCCAGGCTATAATCTGGTTCCTTTTAGCTAAAAAATATTTCATGTAAAATTTAAGGCAAATCGAATAACTTTTAGGGGTGGCTCAAAGCTGTTTTTTGTATACCATTATGCCCTTTATTAATATACAGGGTGTCCCGTAAGTCTGGACCCATAGGGAAAAATAATAAAATTACAAAATAGTCCAAAAATTTATTTATAATATATTTTTTATTATTTTTA
The DNA here is from genome assembly GCA_023014485.1 of Bathynomus jamesi. Classification (NCBI taxonomy): domain Eukaryota; kingdom Metazoa; phylum Arthropoda; class Malacostraca; order Isopoda; family Cirolanidae; genus Bathynomus; species Bathynomus jamesi. The sequence continues at coordinate 363,030 of JAJOZX010000105.1, forward strand.
TTATTATTTTATTATTTTTTTATTATGATCTTACTCCGCTGGAGTTTTATTTGTGGGGCCACTTGAAAGCCAAAGTGTACGAGGTCAAACTTCAGAACATTTTCCACCTTAAAGCACGCATTGTGGAGGCGTGTCAAGAAATTTCTGCGACTGTGATTCAGAAAGTGCTGTCGCAGTGGAGATTACGTCTTCAACTATGTGTGCGACACAACGGCGGACACTTTGAACAGATTATGTAATAAATTTTTGGACTATTTTGTAATTTTATTATTTTTCCCTATGGGTCCAGACTTACGGGACACCCTGTAGTGAATAATTAAAAGAAACATTATTTACAGATACATTAACTAATGATTATTTTTCTTTCAGATAGATTTATTAAATTTACAGGTTTTGCAATGTCAAATAAACGTACATTTTACTTAATGAAAAAGTCAGAGGAAACAATCACTGGAGCCAAGCTGCCTTCCCATGGCCAGGTCCTCCGCATGTTCCTCCACCATCATCAAGTCTTGAAGAAGGCGATCAAACCTAGTTCAGAAGGTGTTTTTGAAGAATTGCGTCTCTTCTGGGAGAGAGCTCGAATCCCTACTCAAAGGAAAGACCACATTCTTCACAAAATTCAGGCTCTACACTTGGAGTGGAAAGCGATTAAGAAGAATGCTGGGAGGAAAAGCAACTCTCAGTTAGAAAAAGAGAAAACCTTTCAGGAAGAAATGGAGAACCTATTTGATGTCACCCATGCTGATGCCTTTACCTTAATCAAAAACGAAGAAGACCGGCAGTTCTTGATCCAACAAAGGAAAGCGGGATGAGTGGGATCAATGGTCTCTGCAGATATGGTGACTGACAAGGCAGAAAAGAGAGCTGCTGAGAAGCAAATGAAATTGGTAAATAGGAAGCGGAAAGCTGAAGAAGAAAAATATGCTGCTTCACAGGAAGTTATGCTAGATCAGGGAAGTTCTTCTTCTGAGTCTTTATGTGAGTCAGAAAGAGAAGATGAAGATTACCTTATTAATCCCCCATCTACCAGCGGACCAACTCCACCAAAGAAAAAGGCAGCAAAGAATATCATATCTCCTGAATTGGCTGCTGCTCTGGACAGGACTGGCATCAGTGACAGGAGGGCCACCTTTGTATTAGCTGAAACTGCATCTAGCCTTGGTCAAGATCTTTCAGAGGTGAACATCTCTCGTTCTTCAATCAAAAGGCACCGAGAGAGGCATCGAAGGCAAATAACCCATGCCATTAAAGCTAGCTTTAGTCCAAGTATTTCGATTGTCCACTGGGATGGGAAGTTGATCCCTAATCTACTTGCCAAGGATGAAAAGGTAGACAGACTCCCAGTCCTTGTCTCTTCAGTTGAATCAGGTGATTCAAAACTGCTTGGTGTTCCCAAACTACCAAGTGGAACAGGGGAAGCTCAATCAGCTGCAGTGTATAATCTTCTTTCCGAATGGAACATAGATAAGTCAATAATCGGAATGTTATCAGATACTACAGCATCAAATACAGGAACAAACAGGGGAGCATGCGTTCTTCTGGAACAGAAACTTGGTCAACCACTCTTCTATTTTGCCTGTAGGCATCATTGCATGGAAGTCATGTATGGAGGAGTGTTTGAAGCAGTCCATGGTTCATCTTCTGCCCCTGAGCCACTTTTGTTCAAAAGGTTCCAATCTATGTGGGACTACATTGATTTACAAACCTTCTCTACATCACAGGATGATGATGAGATGAAGGAGCAAGTTGATCCTTTCAGAAATGAAATAATTGCCTTTGCCAAAGAACATCTGGCCACTGGAAATTTTCAAGATGACTATAAAGAGTTTTTGGAACTTTCTTTGATCTTTCTTGGTGAAAAAATTGAAAGTTACACATTCAAACGTCCTGCTGGCACGCACTATGCAAGGTGGGTGGCTAAAGTTATCTATGCCATCAAAATGTGGCTTTTTCGAAGTCAAATCACCCTGACTCCTCGAGAGAAGAAGGACCTGAAAACCCTTACCCTTTTTGGAGTCCTAATCTACTTAAAAAGCTGGATCACTGCTCCTATTCTATCACAAGCTCCGAAGAATGATCTGGATCTTATCCAAAAGTTAAAGGACTATCATGACCAGAAAGTGGCCAAAGCAGCTCTCAAGAAATTTGAAAACCACCTATGGTACTTATCAGAAGAGCTGGTGGCCCTTGCTCTCTTCGATCAAACTGTTGCACCAGACACCAAGGGAATCATGGTCCAGTGTATGAGGGAAAAGGAGGGGTCATTAGACTTCTCAAAGAGAAGAAGACTCAAGGAATGCAAAGCAACACTGAAATTAGAAACTCTTGCCACAAAGAACTCATTAAAGCTTCTTAAGGCCCTACCGATCAATATTAGTTTTCTTGATGATGACCCCAGCACCTGGGAGGAGAATGAAAACTTCCAAGAAGCTAAAAAATCATAGGAAACATCAAAGTAGTTAATGATCATGCTGAAAGGGCAGTAGCTCTCATTCAGACCTTCAGCGAAACTCTGACGAAAGGAGAAGATCAACTCCAGTTTCTCTTAAGTGTGGTGGATGAGCACCGAAAGAGGTTTCCTGATTCTAACAAGTCCACAATCTTAGCTGGGCAACAATGAGTGGCCTGGTCAGCCATGATACCCCCGCCAACAAGCGGATAATACCCATATATATGGGGGGGACCCAGAAGCCATGAATGTGGACTTCTGGGGGTAGTTGAGCCACCTCTAAATATTAACCGATTGAACCCAAATTTTGCTCAGAGAAGTTTTTTGGGAAAAGGAACCTAATGAAACCCTGGGAGGAAGAATTTAAAATACTTCCATTTTGTGGACCACCCTAAATTATATATATATATGCAAATAACTGCAATGACCGCGCAGTATATAAATGAATAGAAACGACATAAGTATTAAGGAACGTTTCTGCACACGAGGAGGAGAGATAACGAAATAATGAAAAAACGTTCCTTAATACTTATGTCGTTTCTATTCATATATATATATATATATATATATATATATTGCTTTTAAGACCAAAGTTAAAAAGTTTTTATTGGAAAAAGTTTTAATATCGCAAATAATATTTTGATTTTTAATTATATCCAAGTTTTGTTTTGTTTAACTGTCGTTATCAAGGTGAGAAAACGTGTGTAAGAATCTAAAAAGTAAAAAAAAAAAAATACATTTGGAAGTTTTAAATAAAAGTCTAAAACTTGTTTTGTTATAAAAGATCTAAAACAATTTTCTCCTTCTCAGCATACCTCTGACATTTAAAAAAAAAAGTTAGGAACCAGAAAAAAAGGTTAGGGACCAGAAAAAAGTTAGTTATTGATTACAAAATTAAAAGTTTTACTGACAGGAGAAAACTTAAAAAAAAAAAAAAAAAGAAGACAAAAAAACGGTTTCAAGGATTTCGGCAAAACTTAAAACTAAATTCGTTTGATTTTATTTGAAAGTTTTCTTCTTATTTTTTTTAATAAAAAAAAAAAAAAAAATGTCAGTACTAATGGCTGTTGTGTATCGAAAATTTTCTGTTTATATTTCTGTCAAATCACGATGGTTCCTCGTTGTACGGAAGGATATGAATACGTCTTCTCTTTAATAACACTCGATAATATTAGAAAAATTTTTGAAAAACTTTTTTGTTATTTCCAACAACGAAAATTGTTTTCCAAAAAAAAAAAAAACCTACTTTGTAAAAATACATTAAAAAAAAACTTTGATGAAACACTTTGAAGAAACGCTTTGAAGAAATACTTTGAAAAATAGTAAACAAAGGTAATTTGATTGAAGTATCGAAACCTATTATTTTTAAAAGTTATTGATTTGAGAAGAATTTGTGTGAAGATTCTTGTTTGAAGAAGTTTGACAAAATGTTCAAAACAGAAAAATACAAAATTTGGTTAAAAGCTTCATCAACAATTTCAGTTCATATTTACAAATATTTACGTATTGAGGTTTTTCATGTTATTTTTCATATCTAATTTTTCTTCTGTTCGTCATGTTTACAAAACATATATTTTATATTTAATTTTCACTCGCTCTTTAATTTAAAAAATGAATGTGCATTTTGTAGGCTTCAATTATATATAGGCACTAATACTGCCTCCCAAATTAAGGCTCTCTGGAGGTGTGTGTGTGTGTGTGTGCGTGTATGTGTGTGTGTGCGTGTATGTGTGTGTGTGTGTGTGTGTTTTGGTTTACATAACTGGGCGTGAATGTGTGCGAGTACGTCAGTATGCTTATAAGTGTATGAGTACTGTATATTGTATTGTATATACAGTATGGGTGTGTGAAAACAAGCACACACACACACACACACACACACATATATAAATATATAATGCCTCTCGGTGGTGTAGTGGTTAGCGTCGCTGACTACGAATCCATCGGCCCCGGGATCGAGACCCGGTGACGGCAGGCGGTGCGCAGCAAAACTCAGTTGTTCATCCTTCCATACAATAAAAAAAAAATTGGTTGGTAGGTAAATGGTACCCTGAGTAGCCTAGTGGTTAAGACGCTGCGCCTTTGGTGGAGCGTGGTTCGGATTCCACGTTAAACTGTAGGTCTGAGGTGGAGTGACAAGTTTGACTTTCGTCAGAATGAACAATTCTGGTTGGAGCAAAACCAAGGTTATACCATAAGAATCGGGGTCCCAAGTCCACTGAAAGTCGGTGTACTTTTTCTCACTTTTGTGCGAGTGGAGGAAAGTGGAGTATTCCTTAAAAGGGAGATATACCAAAAGTTGGTTTCTGTTAACATTTTTTGATAAATTCCTGTTTTGTACCAAAACGTTTGTGTGGTTTTAATTTTTTATTTTTTGTTCCGTTCCAGATGTCCGTCACTGAGGATATTTTTTACTGCCAAAAGATGAAAGTTTACGAGTGAAATTAAGTGGATGGGAACGTAAAATTTGCTCTAAACAAAAAGGAGATATAGATTTGGAGCATTAAATTTAAATTCAAGCAAAATAAAGAGGGTAATCAAGCAGAAAAGCAGAAATAAGCGTAATGAAATGAAAAAAAAAATTCTGAAAGAGAAAATGTCAGGAAACGACTCTCAATAGTGAAAAGCGAAATATAAAAGACAAAAAGGTTGGAATGAGGTGAGAAACGAAGTTTAAAAAAAATGGATCAGAGCTTTGTTGTAAAGAAGAAAATACTAAATACTGATAAAAAGAAGTAGAACGCAAATGAAGAAGAACAAAAAAAAAAAAAATAGGGAATAAGTTCTTTGAAATAAAGATTATCCTAAATAAAATATTTAATATTCATTCATAAATCTTTTAAACAAACGTTTTGGCAGAGGAAAATATAAAAAAAGGTTGGAAAATTTTAAAATAAAGGTGAAACTCGAGAAAAAAAAAGGTTTTTAAAAGACAAAGATATAAAATACACAAGTGATCACTCTTTACCTTATTTTAAACCCGATTTGGAGTTTCATATGCGTATACATCTGGCAACTTATTTTAGTCGTGTTTCAAATGTATGTTTTAATACACAATTTATTAGTAGTTTAGCCCTAATACGTTTCGTTTTAACGTTTCAACTCAAAAGTATGGATCACCTGAAGATCAGGGCCCCCAGCATTCTTTAGTTAGCTTTATAAGGCTAACAAACGAAAATATCACGACAACCTAACCAATCGTCAAGGGCGTACAGTTAACCTAACAATTGATTTGGTTAGGTCGTGATATTTTCGTTAGTTAGCCTTATAAGGTTAACGAAAGAAGACTTGGGAGCCCTGATCTTCAGGTGATCCAAAAGGATAACCAATCATAAGGAACATGATAGTGAATTGTACGCTTAAAACATTTCTAAAATTCGACACATAATTTACAACTAAACTTAGCCTACGAAATTCTTGTAATAAACAATTAGATTCATTGTCCAGTTCAGTTGAACTCAAATAAAGAGTGAAAATCTTCTTCTTTTATAACTGATACACAAGAATTTAAGACGAATTCAAAACAGAACTTGCTTAATGATACTGACTTGTCGGTGATATTTAAAAAAATAAGGGACCACCCCACTTCAGAAACTACGCAAGAACCAAATCACACACGGAATCAGAGTTTGTGAAGAAACGCGGACGGTGGAAATGAAACTAAGGTTTTTATATTCATAACTGGGAACGACATCTCTCGACAAACAGGTAACCCTGCTTATAATAAATGCGGAAACAAAGCATTTTTTAAACAACTCTTAACAAATGGCAGTCATTTAGCACCTTCTAAAATGTTTAGAAAGAAAAGTTAGAGACAAAATTATCCATAACGAAACAGAACTGAAGGGAGGGGAGTCGGTCGCCTTGAGGGAAAACATCGGAAATTTTTCTTTGCTCGAAACCTTAAATTATTAAATATTCTATAGCTGATGAAAGTGAGGCTTCAACAGCACAGAAATCACAGCAATTAATATATATATATATATATATATATATATATATATATATATATACACAGTATATATATGTTTCTTTCGAACTTTTTCTGTTGTTTTGTAAATGTTACATAAATACTAAAGTATCTTTGAGTTCTAGAAACACCGTGAATGAATATTTGAAGACATACATATATATATATATATATATACATTACACACACACACACACATATATATATAATTATATATATATGCGCCTCGGTGGTGTAGTGGTTAGCGTCGTTGACTACGAATCCATCGGCCCCGGGATCGAGACCCGGTGACGGCAGGCGGCGCGCTGCAAAACCCAGCTGTTCATCCTTCCACAGAACAAAGAAACTGGTTGAGAGATAAAAGGGTACTCTGGGTAGCCTAGTGGTTAAGACGCTGGGCTGCTGGTGGGGCGTGAGTCGGATTCCACGTTAAACTGTAGGTCTAAGGTGGAGTAACAAGGTTGACCTTCGTCAGAATGAACAATTCGGGCGGAAACAAAACCAATGTTATACAGACAGATAGATAGAAGTCTACCATTTTGGAAAATGTCCGTCGAACAAATAAAATCTACGGAGAAGGTAATGAAAATTTCCCATTCCAGAAAAAAATAATTTTTGGTTGGAAAAATCTCACAAATGTATTTATGGGGTTGTTTAACCCCCTTTGCAACATCTACGATCATATAACGGAGGGGACCTACAGCTTTACGTGGGATCCGAACCATGGGTCGTTACATAATCTGGACGCAGAGGATAGTCTCCCATCAAACTACTATCCTACCCTCTGTCGCTTAACTTCGTTGATTAACGGGAAGCGGTGCTACGACATTAGCTACAACGTAGCCCGACTCTCGCTAATAAGACGTAATAAATTCAGAGCTGGGCATTTGCGGCATATTTTGCGGTACTGCGGTACTTGCGGTACCACCGCACTACCACCCCGGGCCCCCATAACGCAGTACCGCAAAGGATCGCTGAAAGTACCGCAGTACCGCTACCGCATTCAAATTTCCGCGTACCGGTTTGGTACCGGTTTGGTAGTGCAGCAGTACCGCAGTACCGCAATATGCCGCAAGTGCCCAGCTCTGTATAAGTGACCATTTGGAAAGACAGTGCATTCGGCAACGAATTAATTTTTATTAGTAATATTATTTTAGCAACTAATTATAAATTCTTGCTAAATTTTGAAAAGTTTGTTATTTCTTTCATTAGATTTTATATCCTCCGCGCTGATAATATATCAGTAAAAGAAAATTGTCATGACGTTTCGATACAGTCTTTGTACAATCACGTCATACCCCTGAAGAGTTATACAATAAGGAGCAATGACCTACAAAATATTGATAGATCACTTGTTTCATTTCTTGGTTTTTTTTCCTTGCGGTGGATGTGTGTGTGTGTGTGTGGGGGGGGTAGGTTACCTTCATTCGGAATATCAAAGGTCATGGACCTAAAGGACTCACAACTTTAGGTGATCCGAACCACGAGTCGCTACATCATCTGGATCCAGAGAATGGTCTCCCATCCAATTACTACCCAAACAAAATGTCGCTTAATTTTGCTGATATACCTGATATATATATATATATATATATATATATATATAAACCATTAAGCTGTGTAAAGCCCGTAAGGGTTAGCAAAGGTTTTTGGGATGCGTTCTAATACCCAAGTTTATACATTATACAATATACAATATATAATTAGTGTGTAAACATATCTAATTTATCGCGTAATTAGTCATACCCTAATTCACCACATGTTCATCTGTCTGTCTATCTGTCTGTCTGTCTCTTTTTCAGGTGCAAACGTAAAATAAAGAAAATGAAGTTGGTGAATAAATGTAGAAAAGAACGCAGCCATCAAAATTTTTAGCTACGCATCGAAAGCCATGAATGGTAAAAATTAAAAATGTGACAAGTTGTATTTGAAATTTAACCATTTCGTGAGCTTCAAGCGAAATCTGTGAAGTTGCATTTAAAATTTAAGTGATTCGTGAGCTAATTATAAATGTTAAAAATAAATTGAGAATGTTTTGAAAACTTAATCCAGACGAAGAATCTTGGGATTGAACTTGGCAAGAAAAAGGAATCCATCATTACTTGGAAGAATTACCAAACAAATTGCGAGGAAGAAAGCAAGACTGACAGATAAATTATATTATAAATTGAATCTTACTGAGTCATTTGACGTCACTTTTATTACTTTTTTCAAGTAACAAAAGAGAAACTTGACATTTCTAAATTGGACTTCACCTTTGATTCGCTTCAAGTCAGCTTCAGATTAAAAACAACTATTGATTCCTTGCTCTCTTTTATCTTATTTTATCCTATTTTTATCTTATTTTAATTATAGTTATAATACATACTGGTAATAGTAATAGAAATAGAAAATATATATATATATATATACATACAGTCAACCGTGGGAAAAATAATAAGGGGGTATTGAGGTAAAAAGGAACAGCCCCCCCCCCCCCCCCCCCCGAAAAGTGGATATTTGTAAAATGGGCCTTACTCGTGTTGGTCATGCTTAGTTACATATTTTCAGATGTTTGAAATACTGTGCATCACATGTGCGCTTGAAACTCCATTTTAGTTCGCATATTATAATAAAAGATTGTTCAACCATTTTGTCTTTTATTCCTCGGTTTTACTATATTGATTTAGGAATAGGCATACCAATAATACACACACACACACACACACACACACACACACACACACACATATATATATATACAGTATATATAACAAATGAATTTATGTTAACAAGAAATAACAGGTAACACCAGAAAAAATAACTGCCTGGATCTGGTATCCACGTCTTCACAAACAACTTAATTGAGGACATAATAATAACTCTAAACTATTATATCAGACCACAACATTATTGAAATAGTGAAATATCAACCAATATGATGACATCCTTAAAAGAAAATACTCACCAGAGAACGAAGCAAATTTGAAAGTTTTGACATAAACTCCAAGACGATAAATTGGGAAGAAATCAGATCAAATGTAGCACAAAGAGAGTGGAAACCAGTTTTTAAGGTTAAAACAACTGAAGAGATTCTAATAACCTTAGAAGAGAAGGCGCTGATAATTTTAGAAAAATATTGTATGTTCCGAAAAACAGCCAAAAGGAAAGAGGAATTATTTTAAGAAACAAAAGCGAACAATATCTCGCAAAAGAAAGAGAGTAGCTGCAAAATTAATGAATTGTATAGGTAACAATGGCAGTAAGATGATACGAGAAAAGCTAGAAAGTATTGGTGGGGATATACAAGCTGTAATTAAGGGTCATTAAGAGAGGGCAGAGGAAGGTGCAGTAGAAGTAATAAAGGAAAACCCCAAACACTTCCTTAACTTTGCGAAAAAGAAAACAAGAACTCTACTATCGAACCCTTAAGGGAAGAAAATAATGAAATCGATGATTTAAAAGAAATATCTGAAATACTGATACATGGATTTTGCTAAAGCATTTAGCAAATATGATCAAGGTATAATATCACATAAAATGAGACGCATGGGAATAACGGGCAAAGTGGGAAAATGGATTATAACTTCCTCCTAGAACGTCAGCAAGTTGTTAAAATCGAAGGAATATTACCATCAGAATCGGAAGTACGTAGCTCAGTACCACAAGGAACAGTACTAGCCCCACTCCTATTCATTATCATGCTAACATACATAGACAACGAAGCAACCAACAACAGTATAGTAACATCCTTTACTCACGATACAAAATTCAACAGAAAAATTAGAAACGCAGATGTGGAAGTCTTACAAACGGACACAACCAGAATATACAGATAATCAGAAGACAACACTATGAAATTTAACACCGAGAAGTTTCAGCTTTTGAGATTCAGTGAGAACCTAAAACAGCTACAAAGTTACGCTCCAAAGAAATAGGAAATTCAGAGGAACACAAAAGCAAAAAACGATTTAAAAATTGTAATGACCCACGATACGAAATTTGAGACACAAAATAAGATAACGAAAGACAAAGCAAAAAGAATTACGAGGCAGATACTGAGAACCTTTAAAAGAAGGGACAAGAAGGTAACACTGGTCATTCCAAAACTTGAATACTACTCAGTCTTGACGTCGTCATATAAGAAATTCAAAGAAATTTCACAGTGAAGATGAATGGATGCAAAAAACACTAAATTACTGGGAAAGACTACGTATATTAAATTAAATTCGCTGAAAAGAAGAAAAGAGAAGTACACCATAATAGACGCCTGGAAACTAGTAGAGAAACTAGTACCTAACCTCAAACTAAACCTGGAAACTATCCAAACAACAATGGAAAATAGGGAAGGTAAAATGTGCACTTTAGTGTTCCCAAACTAAACGCCAGACAAAGGGAAATTTTCAACTCTAAAGGAAAATAGCTTTGTTGTGAGAGGGTCAAGACTATTTAACCATTTGGTGTTTATGAGGACGTCTTAAGAAAGAGACTAGACACCAGGCATGGGGTCAAATACATTTAAAAGTATTTAAATACAAATACAAATACTTTAAATTTTGCGAAATACAAATACAAATACTTTAAATTTTGCGAAATACAAATACAAGTACTTTAAATTTTGTGAAATACAAATACAAATACTTTTACTAGTACAAATGCAAATACAACTACAAATACAAATACTTTTACCAGTACAAATGCAAATGCAAATACAAATACAAATATTTATAAATTTTGCGAAATACAAATACAAATACTTTTACAAATACAAATACCAGTCCCTGTTCAAGTAAGAAGTGAGTAAATTTCACAAAGCAACCTAAATGTAAACTCTGTTCCAGGGTAACCAACAGTCCAACACACAATTATGTACTGTATAATATATTGCCAAGGGTAAGTGTCTTGCCCATAACCTACGAAGCTATAATACCTAGCAATATTTTTATTTTTAAATGAGCAACAATGAAAGCTAGGACAATGTGTAATAGGAATTTGTATAACTATTTGCAAAAGTATTTTTAAAGTATTTCAAAAGTATTTTGAAATTTTAAATACTTTTCAAAATATTTCAAATACAAATACTTCTCAAAGGTATTTAAAATACCTTCACATCCAAATACAAGAGTATTTGACCCATCCCTGTTAAATACCTGGCTCATGAAAATCGCAGATGAGCCGGGTGTACCTGGCTATGTGAGATGGAGAAATCAAGAAAACAATTATTTTTGTTTAACCTCCTTCGCAACATTTAAGGTCATATGACGGACGGGACCTACAGCATTACGTGGTATCCGAACCACGGGTCGCTCCATAATCTGGACACGACTCATTGTCGCTTAGCTTGCTGATCGACAGTAAGCAGTGTTACGACATTGGCCATGATGTAGCCCTTTTTTCTTAGACATTCAGGTGAAACGGAGAACTAAATGAAAACGTTTAAAGTGAATGTATCTTCTTTCTTACCTTTCGGAACTCCGAGAGAACTAACCCTGAATCTAATAAAACACCTGTAATACTCATAGCAAGTAATTAAACCAGGTACAAACAAGTGTACAACGTAATACTACTAAAAATGTACAGTTCTTAATAAAAATGATAAACCAAAACATTCAAACGCTAAATAAAATCCACCTAACCTAACCTAACCTATCGTAAACCGAAACCAAGTGGGTGTCCTAACGAAAGAAAGACTTCATCTTATTTGAAAACCCATTGAAAAAAAAAAATATTTAAAAGACCCGATTCTAGGTTAAAATTTTTCCAGTTCTCTTTCAACCAAGCGAGTGTCTCCAGGAACTTGTTTTTTTAAAAATCCTAATATGATTGCAGATTAATCTCCGATCCATGGCTAAAAACTGATTCTTTCTCGTACGAGGGATAAAAGAATACCCATTTTCATACCAATTTGCATATTAAATATCGAGGGGTAGATTAAACGAGAGTTTTTTTTTCATTTTTTACGTGCGTGTGTTTTGATGGATGGATGAAGGCGGCGAAATATCAAAACATAATTGCATTTTTAATGGTTTATATAAATATTTCTGATCCTTTTAGATAGAGCTATCGAATCATATACAGTACACACACACACACACACAATATATATATATATATATGTGTAGGTGTGTGTGGGTATACGGAAGGAGAAAAACAGGAGTTTGCAATATTTATTAATTCTCCGAGATTTTCCTTGTATGAGAACTGGAGACAACATGATCACCTAAGCGTTAAGACTTCACTCAAAACTTTCTTTAGAATTTCGACCAATAATAAACAAACTGCCATCCTGAATGTCATTATATATATATATATATATATTAATATATATATATATATATATATATATATATAATTGTCCTGCCATGTGAAGCTGTAGCGCGTGCCTCGCTCGGAATTCCAATTAGAGTTAAAACAAAGTGAAATCTAGGTTATTACAAAGTATAAAAACGTGCTTGTAGTCGAATGGTTAGTTAGTGATCTCTAATGATAGAAATGAAGTTGTGAAATTACAATGTTTGTTATTAAAAAAAAAGCTCGTTTGTTTCTAGTGAACAAATTGTACATTTGAAATAGCTTTCCTGATTCTCTATACAGGTTTTGTATCAACAAAAAGTATTTTCCCTGCTTTGGCCAGTCCGAAAGCAAACACCTGAGATTATTCGCCACTTCCTATATACTCATCACTAACTCTATAACATCACTGAGGTATTCCCCCACTTTCGCTCGCTCGCTGAAAAGAGCCTCAAGTATAAATGCAAAAAACTTCACTTTTCTTCTACGTGTAGGTCAAAATATGATAATAAAAACCCACTCTAATAGACAGAGTTGATTTCCACAACAGTTTCGATGCCCACTGACATCCTCTTCGGGTAGATACAGAAAAACGAATCAAGTATATTTAACTGAATACTGAATAAAATTGTTGTGAAAAATACTTTCAACAAACTTTGAAAAATATGCAAATCTTTTGCGAACAAGATCACGACAAACGCTTTCTGTATATTTATAGACAGAAAATTCCACACAAAATACAAAATACAAAAACTAATAATAACGAAACAAAAGCAATGGCCATAAATCAAATCCCGGTTAACTGTACAAATGAAACCGTATACAGACGCCCTTCATAAAGAAAGTTTTAGATATAGAGGCTGACATTGTATCTACAGTGTACGCGCATCCAACGTTAAATAATTTATATTAAAAAAATGGTCCTTGGAAATTTGGAGTAAAGCGAAAATTAACAATTTTACCATCTGCAAACCTTACGCAAGATATGGAGGTTAAAATTAAGGTAAAAAGTGCTTCTCTTATCATCTCTCAATTCTAATAAAGATACTAAAGATAAACAGATAAAAATAAAAAGCTCAACAAATTATGGAAATAATTTTCTCAATATTCCAATACTGTCCGATTCGATACAATGAGAGACGTCACACGTAGCACTTCCCGGTATTAACTACAAGACAAAATTACAAAATCAGTTTTTTTTCTGCAGGAAGGAGGGGCCAAAGGCAAATTCCCGCAAAACCTCCCCCCCCCCCAATAGAAGAAGAAGAAAACCAAAATCAAAATCAGCATTCATCAAAACAGAATTCCCTGGATACCTACGAGGCAACGAAACACGCGCTACTGAAGGAAAGTAAACCCGCAATTCAAGAAAGGCAAAAAATACACAAGATATTGACAAAGATGATTAGAGGAAACGTAAAAAGTATGAAATCAAAGTATGAAAAATAATAAGAACCAACTTCGCATACCTGACGTAAACACATCCTAAAAACTGCCAAGTAAACTGTAAAAACTGCGAGTGCTGCAATGCTAAAAGAAGTTCCAGTCACACAACTGTAAAATATTACGAATTGACGGAAGGCAAAACGAGGTTGTGCTATTATAGGGTGTATATATTACAGGGAATCTGTGTAACTAGAAATTTCATGAAATCCCTAAAATGTTCAGTGATTTCATATAAGGTTAAGTCGTGATATTTTCGTTAGTTTTAACGAAAATATCACGACTTAACCTAACCAATCGTCAAGGGCGTACAGTTGGCCTAACCAGGCATTCAATAATTTTCCCGGAGGTTTAACGAAAATATCACGACTTAACCTTACATGAAATCCCTGAATATTTTAGGGATTTCATGAAATCCCTAGTTACATAGATTCCCTGTAACATATACACATACATAAAAAAACACCGCACAAATGAGAATAAGTAACTTTGGAAACTTTTCGCAGGAAATATTGGAAACTGAAGTGATATATATATATATATATATATAATAATTATTATATATATATATATATATATATATATATATATATATATATATATTCAAGTACTGTAACTGAAAAAATCGTCGAAGTCAAAGTTGAGATAGGAAAATTGATAAAAGTTTTAAACTCTCCAACTCCAATTTAATACTTTTGTTCAGTTTTTAACTCCAAATGTATAAAATATAAAGATTAGCGTTACTATATATATATATATATATATATATATATATATATATATATATATATATATATATATATATATATATATACATATACACACATATGTGTGTGTGTGTGTAAAAATGAACAATGAATAATTCCTATATTCCTATATTCTTATATTCATTCATATAATTCTTATATTCATTCATATAATTCTTATATTCATTCGTATAATTCGTATATTTATATAATTCGTATATTTATATAATCCTTGTATTTATATAATCCTTATGTTTTTATAATCCTTATATTTATATAATCCTTATACAGTACTTATATAATCCTTATATTCTTACATATTTATATTCTTGTATTCATTTTTACATATAGAATCCAAATTCGCATAACGCTGACGAAGTTCGGATAAAATTTTTGATTCGCTTTCTATTTATTTCTGCTGAATAATTGGTGAATTATTTAGATTTAGCTTAATAATGTAATCTTCTTAAATTCTGCAATGTTCATTTTCTGTATACATTCTCTCTTCGTTGTAAAAGATGAAGTCATGTCTTGCTTAACGTTTAATTTTAAATCTTAAGCATTTAATTTTTGCTCATATGCATGTTTAATTGTAATTCATAATAAAATGCATATTTCAATTTCCATTTTTAGTTAACTCGGCAGGTCATGATAACATCAGATCTGTCAATATGCGTTTAAAATAAAAATATGGCTTCATCTTCAAATATCTTGCTTATCTGTCTAGACATTGCTACAGCTAAAATATTTACCTTATCTTCAAATATTTTACAAAATAATGAAGCCTATTGAGAATAAAAAACAAAGCAAGTCAACATTAAATAATAATGATGTCACCAAAATTTATGTATATAAACGTGTAGAATTTCTCCAGTGATCATTCTGATTCTGTCTGATCTGACTTAGAGGCTGAGCATTACCTGTAACATTTTAACAGTAAACTAGAGTAAGAGGATATCTTTCTCTTCTCCTTCGAGCCTTGCTCTCTTCAGAGAACTTAGTCTTAAATAGAGAAAAATAATTTCCCGATACGTTACAAGAAGAATCGGGGAACCTTCAGAGAATTTAGTAAGCTTCACAGAATCCTCCGATCCACTACAAGAAGAAATTGGAGAGTAGTATAAGAGAAACTACTGCGATTCCCTATACGGTACCAGCTACTCCAGAGTAACAAATCCGTTGCTGCCACCTAACCAGAACCCCCGTCAACTTCGAACCGACCAAAGCCATAGACGGAGATGTTAACATATATATATATATATATATATATATATATATACACACACGTGTATATATGCCTGGCTCACGACGGAACCAGATGAGCCTGGTGTGCCTGGCTATGTGCGTTGAAGTTTGCAAGAAAGCAACTTGTTCCTCCATCAGGCCAGGGTTAGAGGTGACGCCACCAGCTTGACCTTCTTGTGAAGAGAGACAGACGCATGGAACTTTTACCAGGTTTACCAGGATTATATATATATATATATATATTAGGGTGATGCACAAATCATGACCATCGTGGATTTTTAGGGATACGCCCTCATTTGTTCCAATTTGTCACAAAAACACCCTGTGAGAAATTCCAGGTCAAACAAATAACATCCAGAGGTCGCGCCCGCCAATTGAAAATTTGAAAATTACAAAAAATTAGAGTAAAATCAAATTTTTTGAATTTGTTCTTATTTTTGTTGCAGGTTTGTTGCAGGTTGCAGGTTTTGTGCAGGTTTGCTGCAGGCAGAGTGGTAGGTGATGCGTATATGAGCAAACAGCAAACAGCGTTCAAGGAAATCGGTATCGCAGTGTGCTTGTGGCAGTGTCCGGGAGAGGTGCTATATCAGTGAGTCTCTCCGCCTCAATTTCTCTTCTATTTCCTGTATCTTAATTGTGACGAAAATGAGATCAAGAAGCTCAACAGATATCTGGCTGATCGGTCAACAAATAGATAAATTGAATCAAAGTAAGCTTCCATCAAAGAAAGAAGTAATTTCCTTATTCATGAATTATAAACATGTCAAGAATGAAACCGTCAGAGAAGCATTAACTTCAACCGTTAATGATGTATTGGAAGTGTGGCAGAGAGCAGGAATACCAACAACCCAGAAATGTAATGTTGTGAAGAAATTAAATAAACTGTATGATGAGTGGCAAGGGCTGAAGAAGAGCAAAGGAAAAAAATCGAAGTTTTCAATAGAGAAAGAGAATACATGGAAAGAAAAATTGGATGGACTCTTTGATATTGCGCATGCAAATGCTAACGAGTTAATAACTATTGAGGAAGATAGGAGTTTCTACGGCTACAAAGGGAAGGTCGAAAGGGTAAAATGATGGCAGTTGATAAGGATGAAGAAAAACGTCGAAAGGAAGCTGCGAAGAGACATGAAAAAATGGATAAGAAAAGGTTACGTGAATCAAGTGCATTTGATGAAACAGTTGTTCTTGCAAGCAGCAGCAGTTCCTGCAGTGATTCACCTGCATCTACGGAAGAAGAAGTAGATCTGGAACAGCCCTCAACATCCAAAAGAGGCCTTCCAAGAAAAAAATTCAAGATTATGAATGAAAATCTGCTTTCCTCATTGGATGTTGCTAAGATCAGCGACCGATCAGCCTCTTTAATAATTATTCCAACGCTCGCAAATGTTGGAAAAGATCCAGAGAATTACAATGTTAGCTACTCATCGATTCGCAGGGCAAGACAGAAATCAAGAAAGAAGTTCAGTGAAAACTTGAAAGAAGAATTTCGAGCTGACAAACCCTTGATTGTTCATTGGGATGGCAAACTCCTCGAAGACATTACTGGGAATGAGGTTGTTGATCGGTTGCCAGTCCTAATCTCTGGCAGTGGAGAAGATCAACTGCTTGGAGTGCCAACAATAGATCATGGCATAGGAAAGGATACTGCAAATGCAGTACATCAGGCGATCATTGATTGGAATCTAATAGATAAGGTAAAAGGCATGTGTTTCGATACAACTGCATCGAACACAGGTCGTAAAAACGGAGCTTGTGTCCTAATTGAACAGAAAATGGAGATTTGTTGTGGTGTCCTTGTCGACACCATATCCTTGAAATCATGTTGGAAGCAATGGTATCCCCTGCATTACAGGCTTCATCAGGCCCTGACATTCAGTTATTCAAAAGATTCAAAACAAACTGGAATAAGATTAATTTAACTTCATACGATAAATTAGAAAATTATCCACAAAAGGAAAAAGAGGAAATCATCAACTTTGCAGCAAGAAAAAGCAATGAAGATCAACCTCGCGACGATTACAGAGAGTTATTGGAACGAACTGACAATCATCTTGCTTGGCGGTACTCCAACGACTGGAATAAAATTCAGGAAGCCTGGGGCTTATCATAGGTGCCCGTTGGATGGCGAAAGTCATTTATTCAATGAAATCTTTATGTTCAAAAGTCAGTTCAAAATAACAGCAATAGAAGAAAGAAATCTAAAAGAAATTTGTTGGTTTTCTGTTTCAATTTATATTAAGCATTGGTTTTCAGCACCCTGCGCAGCAAGTGCTCCACGAAATGATCTGAGTCTTCTCAAGAATCTTCACAGCTACAAAAGCACAAATGAACAACTAGCAAATGCTGCTTTAGAAAAATTCAAGAATCATTTGTGGTATCTCTCAGAAGAGTTGATCGCATTGGCTTTCTTTGATGATAAAATCAGCTTTGACACCAAAAGAAAAATGAAGGAGGCTCTTACAAAATCTTCGGAGCCAGATCCTCCAAAGAAGACACAAATAGACATCAAAACTATTGACAATAAGCAGCTTGAAGATTTTGTAACTGCTAACACAAAGTCCTTCAGTATACTCGGATTGTCTTCAACGTTCTTGAGCAAACCAGTAGAAGATTGGCTTCTCGATGAGAGTTATTGGGTTGCAAAGAACGTAGTGAATCACATGAAAGTTGTTAATGATATTGCTGAAAGAGGAGTGAAATTGATTGAAGATTACAACAAATTAATTACCAATGATGAACAACAGAAGCAATATCTACTGCAAGTTGTATCAAATTATCGGAAGAAGCTTCCGGACAAAACTAAGAAAACTCTCGTATCTTTGACGCAACAGTAAATTTTACGAGTATATCCATTCTATGTATCTATTGTAAATATCTATTGTATTGTATCTGTTTTATGAACAAATGGAAAAGAGGAAGGTGGTATGATAGGCCTCCTGGGGAACTTCCACTAAAAAAAAAAGTAAAGTGACGCTTGCTGTATGTACCTCCTGGGTGTCATGGAAATCAGCAAATTTTCAAATGGCGGGCGCGACCTCCAAATATTCGAATTTTGACCCGAAATTTCCCCAGGATCATTTTTTACCAAATCAAACCAAATGAGAGGGTATCTCAAAAATTTGAAACAAAAAATTTTACTCCCCCACTTTTGCATCACCCTAATATATATATATATATATATATATATATATATATATATATATATATATATATACAGGCCCGGATTTAGCTATAGGCGAACTAGGCGATCGCCTAGGGCCTCGCGCCAAAGGGGGTCTCGCTCAAGCCGTTTTGCGCGTTCTGTTCAAGTGATATTAATGATTTAGAACTCTATGAAGACCTTAAAGTACTTTGCAGGTTTATACCTGAGAAAACAGATCTCGGAAATGCCCTTGTTTATATAGTGCAAAAACAACTAAGTGAGATTTATCCTAATGTTTATGTTGCACTTCGAATAGTATTAACCATCCCAGTTACTGTTGCTTCGGCTGAAAGAAGTTTCTCGCGTCTCAAACTTATTAAAACATATTTGCGTTCCACCATGTCTCAAGCGAGATTGCAATCATTAGCTATGTTATCAATAGAAAACGATATAACAAATTCATTAGATTATTCCCAATTAATTGAAGAGTTTAGCTCGAAGAAAAGTAGAAAAGCATTGCTGTAATATTCAAGGAGCATCTGAACCAAATATTAAAGCATTAATATTTAGCCTGATAAGTCGATCGCTCACTATTATAAAAAATGAAATGTCAACATCTCTTATACATCACATATGAAAAACGTTTGTATACTATGGAAAGTCATTACCTATAATATTATATAAATCTTAGAAATCATTGTCTTATAGTTTCGATACAAATCTTGATTCATATTATAATTTATACTTATTTGTATGGTTTATTTATATTTCTTATACAATTTCCATGCGTGATTATTTTGGTTTGTTTAATTTTTAAGTGCTGGCATAGTTCTGTCTATGCAGGATTCTAATATTGCTGGTATAGTACCAATAATTAAGTCCATATTTTCATATATATAGGCCTAGGGCCTCGCAATTTCTAGATCTGCCTAGGGCCTCGCAACTTCTAGATCCGGCCCTATATATATATATATATATATATAGGGACGTGTCCAGTGTTACCAATTGAATAAGTGGTTTTCGTTGAAGTGTCTTTAAAAAAAAATAGTGTTTGGTGCATTCTTAACTAAATTACTTCGTGTTACTAATCATTCATTAACGAATATATTTCATTTATTGACTTTATTCATTACTATATTATTTGATTAAACCAAGGCTAGTGCACGTGGCTTGCCTTGTTTGTTTTTCAAATCTATCAGAAAACGAAGTTTCATAAGGTTCATTTTCCCTTCCTTCGGGAGATCAAGTAGAGTGTGGTCACCCACCGTGGGAAAAAAGGGAAAAAGTCGGTCGAATAGCGGCAGATAAGTTTCATTTAATACTTTTTCTTTTACAGATCTTTCGTCGGTAGCTTAATTATATATTCATTTAGTATAAAATTGTGTTACAAGAACCTGTTTCTGCGTTTCAAGAACATTTTTGCAGGTTTGCGCAGGTGACGGCACAATAAGCACGCGGTAGACCTACGTTGTAATTTATTAATTTCCAAACGCTCGTTTTTTGTTTTTTGTTTTAAAACTAATTAAGAGCATGGCACCCCCGTCAAGTACTTGCAGTCGCTGTGAAGGGGAATTTGCCGCTTACGCGTTTACAATGGCTAATAATAATGAACAGTTAGTTTGCAGGTGGTGCTCAAGCATGGAAGTCCTGAGGAACGAGTTAGAACATGAGAGGGATGCTAGAGTGAGGCTTGAAGAAAGCGTGATGCTCCTGACGGCAAAATTAGAATCCCTTGAGACTCCAGTACGACCCCTCCTGCTCCAGTTTCTACTAATAATATAAATAGTACTAATAGCCCTCTCTCTACCCCTAGTTCCCAACCCTTCGTTCGAGTGCGTAATGGAGCCCCATTGAGAAAACCTAAGACTTGTCTACCAGTAATAACAAACGATAAGTTTTCTGTTTTAGGTTTCGAAGATGTTGATGAACCGGAAATACGGCTCGTTGGCGATTCCATTGTTCGAGGGCAGCTCGAGGAATTCTGTGGGAGAAACCCTCGTCGTAGGCGCCGTTACTGCTACCCTGGTGCAAGGGTGAAGGATATAACTAATAGTGTTGACCATTTTACAGACGGTACCTCTGAGGACACAACGTATGTTATTCATGTCGGTACTAATAACGTTTTAAATTCTAGATCGGAAGAACTGCTGGCTAGGTACAGGGACTTACTAGAGCGACTAAAGGAAAAAAACTAAGAAGATTATTTTAACAGGTATACTTCCTCGAATTATCCAATGCAGCGATTTCTACAGCAAGGCGACCTATATCAACAATAACCTAAAGTCTCTTTGCCAACAGGAAGGAGTGCATTTTGCAAATTTTTAGAACAGTTTCTACGGCAGGAGGGACTTGTTCCTCGGAGATGGACTTCATCTTAATGACGTTGGAGCTGCGCGTTTAGGAAGACTATTTCATAATGCTGTCTTTTCTTTTCAGGCTGCCGTAACTCGAACGGTCCCAGCGTAATTTCCACAAATTTCCCCTGCGCTCGCGAAGGTGTCGCAATTACAAATAATTTGAAGGTTCTATCCTTAAATGCTCGTAACCTACGAAATAAAATAAACGAATTTTCTTCTTTAATTGCTTGTAAAGACTATGATTTAATTGCGATAAATGAATCGTGGCTTAGCACTGAAACACGTGACTTTGTAGGGGAGTATCAAATTAGAGGTTATAGACTTTTTGTTAAAAACAGAATAGGTAGGCGAGGAGGCGGTGTTATGTTGTATATCAAAGATAATATTGCGAACGTTATAGAAGTAAAGCACACAATTCCAGAACCGATAGATTCGAGTATAGCAGAACTTAAACTGAACGATTTCAAACTTGTTGTTGCGGTTATATATAGGCCCCCTAATCAAACAGCTGATACGGACGAAGCGTTATTTCGTGAACTAAAGAGAATAGGGTAATAGGTAGTGAGCAGGCTTTTGTTATGGGTGACTTTAATTGCGCCAACGTTAATTACGATATAATGCAGGGAGACGCGGAAGGTAATCGTTTAGTTAATTTTCTCGAGGATAGCTTTCTTATTCAAAAGGTTGTGGAACCTACGAGGTTGGACAGTATTTTAGATTTAGTAATAACTACGGATGATAGGCTAATCACTGATCTTCAAATAATAGAACCGTTAAGCAATAGCGATCACAATATGGTAGAGTTTGTCCTCTCAGTAAGTCACTCGAAACCAGCTAACTTGACTAAAATTCCTAACTTCCAGCACACAGACTTTTCTAAATTTGGAAATAAATTGTCACACGTCACTTGAAAACGTAATGGGGATCTCCAACGCAAAACTAATGTGGGAATCGTTTGAAACAGTATTTAGGACTATAAATGAGGAATGTGTACCGTACAAAATTAAGCGTGCGAAAGTAAACAACAAGCCCTTGTGGTTTACTTCTAGAGTAGGAGACATTATAAAGAGTAGAGATAGGGCTTATAGGCTACATAAGTGCGATAAAGACAATTTGTGGTTACGAAGCAACTATATATCTCTAAGGCGTGAAGCGAAAAGTGTAATAAAAAAGTCCAAGCGCGAATTTGAACTCTCCATAGCTCGTGACGGTAAAGAAAACCCCAAGCGATTCTTTCAATACGTCAACAATAAAAATCCAGTAAAATGTGTCTTAGGGCCGTTGAAAAATGTTAACGGAGATCTAGTTTCTGAAAACAAGGAAATGGCTACCTTCCTAAACGAATTTTTTACGTCAGTTTGTACTATAGAAGATGTAACGAATATCCCTACGGTCATAGACGTAATACCTTTTGATAATGGTAATATTTTGAATAATATTGTGGTTAGTGAAGGGGAGGTAATGCGCTATATTGATAAAATGAAAATGCGTAAATCACCGGGGCCGGATTCCATATATCCCATACAACTAAAAGAATTAAAAGATAGCATTGTTGTGGTGCTAACAAAGATTTTTAATGCGTCTATTTCTGAGGGGTGCGTACCAGATAATTTCAAGTTAGCAAACGTAACACCTATCTTTAAGAAAGGCGATAAAGGTGCGGCGGGAAATTATAGGCCAATCAGTTTAACGTCTGTTGTAGGTAAGCTACTGGAATCAATAATTAGGGATCGTATAGTCGAACACTTAGAATTGCATAACTTAGTTAGAAATACGCAGCACGGTTTCAGGCGAAACAAATCTTGCTTAACTAATCTTTTAGAATTTTCTCAAAGCGTGGTTGACGTTTACGATAGTCATCGGGCGGTTGATGTATTGTATTTAGATTTTCAAAAAGCGTTTGACACCGTACCTCACAAAAGACGCATTGAAAAAACTAAGGCTCATGGAATCAGGGGTGTAGTAATAAATTGGATAGAAGAGTGGTTGCGAGGTAGGAAACAGAGTGTGGTCGTTAATGGAGCGGAGTCGTGTTGGGCTAATTAGCGAGTGGCGTTCCTCAGGGTTCTGTATTGGGCCCCTTGCTTTTTCTTATATATATATATATATATATATATATATATATATATATATATATATATATTAACGATTTAGATGTCGGCCTAGTCAGTACAGTTTCAAAGTTTGCGGATGACACGAAGCTGGGTGGTAGGGCGATTAATGGCGAAGATAGAGGTAAAATCCAGGAAGATCTGAATAAAATCGTTGATTGGTCAGTCACATGGCAAATGAGATTTAACGTCGAAAAGTGCAAAATTTTACATATACTGCAGGTTCACGTAACGGTAATTTTGCGTATAGTATGTCAGGGAAGGAGGTAACAAGCGTAGAGCAGGAAAAAGATTTAGGAGTTATAGTCACTAGTGATTTAAAAGTAGCGAAACAAAGTACAGCAGCGGTCAATAAGGCGAACAAAGTGTTAGGTTTTATAGCTCGAAATTTTGAGTACAAATCGTGCGATGTTATAGTTCCTCTTTATAAATCATTAGTTAGACCCCATTTGGAGTACGCGATCCAATTTTGGAATCTGCATATGCGAAAAGATATAGACAAACTCGAAAGAGTTCAAAGACGAGCAACTGAGATGATTCCGTCGCTTAGGTCAAAGTCGTACGAGGATAGGCTTAAGGAGTTAAAATTGACTACACTCGAGACTAGGAGGCTAAGGGGTGATCTAATCCAGGTTTTCAAAATTATGAATGGGTTCGATAACGTAGATAGAGATAGCTTTTTCGAAATATCTCAGTATAATAGGACTAGAAATAACGGGTGTAAGTTGACAAGTAGAAGGTTCGAGACAGCAGTTGCGAAAAACTTTTTTACGCATAGAATAGTAAATAGCTGGAATAGTTTGCCGGTGGAAGTAATTAGTAGCACGTCTATAAACATGTTTAAAAATCGATTATGGGTCTAGTTTAAGGTAGTAAAATTAAGGCTTTGTGGTTCGGAACCCACGTAAAATTGTAGGTCTCCCCTGCCACCACGGAGGACATGCACAATACACAATTACGAACACAGTTAGGTAGACCAGCCATGAGTGGATCCTAGGGTCTTTGTTGGTCTGAAACATTATAACATTATAACATTATTATATTTCTATGCATTACTTATGAAGTAAGTACGCCATGTCAAGTACCTTCAGCACATGTTTAATTATTGTAATACATTTAGGAATGTGTATTTTACTCATTTACATACTTTAATATATATATATAGGGCCGACGAGAGCTGCCACGGGCCGCGGGGAAGGATTGGTATATGGGCTCCCCTGCTTTTTCAGTATTTTATTATGAATGTTTTTTGTGTACATAACAAGCAAGCTGATTATATGTCCAAGCCACTATTCGAAACATACAGTATGAATAAACAACTGAGCGTAGCACCATCTTGTTTGAGTATGAAATCGTTTCCATAATACGGACGTCGACAATCAGGCAAAAGATTCTCCTCTAAGAGATTTACATAGATTTCTGAATTAATTTTTTTTATTTTCTGAAATGAAATTAATTTTCGTCTTTCCATTCCACGATACACCTGCTAATACCATGATTTTTTTTGGAAAACCGACTTGTCTGGTGGTAAAGTCTCGATGGAGGAATGTCTTTCTTACGCCGACCATAAACAACATCGTTCAAGGAGTTTCGAACAATCTCGATGGTGAAATCTTTTTCATCTGTAAAAACTATTTTTTTAACATCATTGGACGAAAATCTATCAAGCAATTTTCTACAACGAATTTTTCTTTTAGCTCTTACATTGCTGTCACGTCTTGAAACACGGATCCTTTTAAATGCTTTAACTCTTACCGTTCTCTGCATTCTTTGTATGGAACTTCGACTGATACCTAAATTTCTTGCAATTTTCTTCTAAGAGCATTGTGACCCAGGTCGATCCTCTTGAGATAGGCTCATCATTTCGATCATTGCTATATTGTCTTGAGTGTAAACTGTTTTAGGCCGACTATTTCCACGCTTCTGTGCCGTCTAACCGGTTGCTTTAAGTTTTTGAATTATTCTATTCACAGACGTAACATTACAAGTTATTCCTGGAAATTTCCTCAAAATTCTTGCCCGAGTCCATATTTTTTCCAAGAAACACTTTTCATTCACCGCTTTTTCACTGTTAGTTAGAACCATAATTTGAAGGGTAAGTTTAAAAAAGAGTATTTAAGATGGGCGTAGCCTATATCATCTGACTTTTTCAGAGACTAACAGATTACCCATAGGCTAAGGAAATTACTACAAGTCTGAGAATAGTTGCCAGGTACAGCTATACACATTTAGGATTTAGAATATTCGTTTTTTTTCACCATACCCCATTGTTCCCTCAGCTGTGGGAAAAGTATTTCATGTAGTGGTCTGAAATTTTTATGATGGCTTATCAATAGATTGAGGTAAACATTATATAAATTTTGGAAGTGTGAACTGCATATTTTTAAAGTTATTGATGTTCAAATCTCAAGGCGTTTTTTTGGGTCACCCGATATATATATATATTATATATATATATATATATATATATATATATATATATATATATATATATATATATTACATATATATTGGATGAATTTCACAATTAAACACGTGAAATAAATAAATGATACAAACCCACAAGGAAAAAGAAAAATGATTCCAAGGCCTTTCGTGTATTCAGAAGTACATGCCCTGACGAGGTGTACTTCTGAATACAGGGAAGACCTTGGAATCATTTTTCTTTTTCCTTGTGGGTTTGTATCATATATATATATATTAGCTCCTCCCGAAAAGAAATTCTGGCTACGCCCCTGTATACAGGGTGGCGCAAAAGTCAGGAGTCAAAGGATCGTCATTGCATAAATTATAATTGTAAATTTTTTAACTTAAAAAGTAATTTTTCTTTAAAAATAGTGGCGGCCATAGAACGAAAAGATCCATTCTTTCTGGCTCCTTTGACTCCTGACTTTTGCTCTACCCTGTATATATATTAAAAATATGGAGGCACAAAAGAAGACCTGAATAAGACAAGAATGTTGCGTTCTGTGATGAATCAATTTATGTTATTACAAGAACTAACATGTTCTCTAAAAAATAACTTCTGTCATTTCGTATTTATTAATAACAACAAATCATAACAAGCTAATGATTGACCTAAAAATAACTCATATTGTAATATCAGACTACAACATTACTGAAATAATAACCAATATTCCGACTATATCGAACGAAGATCCACAAAATATAGAAGAAAAGTAAATCTCAATTTGCAATGATGCAACGATGCAAATTGGGAATACGTGAAATCAAGCATCGCATCAACAGAATGGAAAACCATCTTTAAAGATAAAATAACGGAAAAGATGAATGTCATCCTCAGAATAGAAGACAACAGAAATTTTGGAAAATATTTCGAAAAATGAGAAAGAAAAAAAAGAAACAATTTCGACAAACAAAAACGAACAATATTCCATAAGAGAAAGAGAGTAGTCGTGATATTAAATAATTGGAAAAGGAGGGTAGGTACATAATTCAAGAATTTTTAAGACGTCAGACTAGAGAAGTGACAAATCAAAAACTGGAGTGTATTGACTGTGACATACAATTGAAACACACACACACACACACACATACGAGGCACCGGGATACTGACTTTTCTAAATGTATCTAAAACATTAACCAAACCAAATTTAACCTAACCTAACCTTAGTGCCATCGAACCGAGAAGGACGTGATAAGTGTTTCTGACGGAATTGAGGGCTCGAACTGTAATTTCTGTTAAGTCAGTAAATAGTGAGGTACTCGCTAATATAACGTAACCTAACCTAGCCAAAACTAACCAAAACTTAACCTAGTGTTACCTAACCTAACCAGGACCTACATATCCTTTTTCCCAGCAGTAAAAATATTTCTAGATATTTTCTATAAATTTTTAATGTTCTGAGGTACCAAAAGTGTTACCTCACAAGAACTATCCCACTACAACTATGAATTATCACACACTCGACCTCATTTATGCCTAGTTGCCCACACACACTCGACCTCACTTGTGCCTAGTTGCCTACACACACTCGATCTCACTTGTGCCTAGTTGCCTACACACACACACACACACACACACACACACACACAGAAGAGAGAGAGGGCGTAGAAGCAATCAAAGAAAATTTCAAAGTCCTTCAATAACTTTGAGAAAAGAAAAACCAAAAATCAGGAACTATCGGATTTTTAAGAAAAAGAAATTTTAGGGTGAGAACATTTGTTTTAGAAGAAGTATCACAAGAAGAGAAAACTTACTTGGATTTTACACCACACGATGCAGCAGGAGCTACAGATCAAATAAAACAAATGAAATCGCATTCGGTAGCAAGCCTGGATAAGTGGATTGCTAAATTGATTAAAAATCGTAAGAATGAAATGGATACGCTTCTGGATTGGATATGTTATTCAATTCATGTTAAATTATTTTAAATTAGGTCCGGTTAGGTTAGATTTTATTATGCCAGGTTAGGTTATTCTAGGAGGTTAGGTTAGGTCAGATTAGGTTAGGTTAATAATTTTTGTTGAAAATTTGAAGTGTGTGTTTGGTTAGTCACTTTCAGTTGAAATATCAGACAAGGTGCATTTATGTTTGAAATTTCAAATGCATAAATCTGCATAAGGTCGATCTGGAACAGGCTTGGGTTCAAGTACTTTTTCTCAAGTACAAGTAAGTACAAGTACTTCAGAAATTTGAGAAAGTAAGTACAAGAACAAGTACTTCAGAAATTTGAGAAAGTAATTACAAGTACAAGTACTTCAGAAATTTGAGAAAGTAAGTACAAGTACAAATACAAGTACTTTCGTAGAAGAAAATTAAATTTATCCTTATTTGTTTACAATTTTATTGATATTCACAAAAAATGAACGCAAACCCATCACAAAGCCCCTGTAAACATCACAAGGCTTATAGTTACACCAATAATACAAATAAGTAATGTTTCCTATAAGCATGACCTCACTGACACTCTAAATGCCTAGCCTGAAAGTAAGTTGGTTCGGAATATGAAGGTAAATATGTTAAACCCCGTTTAAATGTAAATTTGTCCCTTATCCTGAAGCAATGATGCTTGTTATCACAAGTATTTCTAAATTAAGTGAAATAAAAACAATGATGAAACTGAATCAATCAACTGCAGTAGCGGATCTAGAATTTTCGAAAGGGGGAGGGGGGCGGACTTTTACACATATAAAAAATGTGCTAAAATAATGTTTAATTATATATAAATATAATTACATACACTGAACTTCAAAATACATATGTTAACCCTTTAAGCACCAGCAGGCAAATTTTTAGTGTTTACTAAAATGTAGTTAAAGATCAGGCTTCTGGTAGTAAATATTGGAACTTATTTGAGTGACGTTATCTAATCCATCTGTTCAAAGTATTACCTGAATCAGTCATTTAGAGAGAGGAAGATCGTGAATGTAAATACTACGCAAAGGATTTACAAGCACACTAACCTTGTGTCTACAAATGCTTACAACCATTAATAAATGAATATGTAAAGCTAGAAAGCATAATTTAATTGAGTATACGAAAGGATATATTATTTTTATACACAGTTTCTAAAAATAAAATTGAAAGGTAAGCTGCCAGGTGTTGGATGGTGTTGATATTTTTATAATTTAAAAAAGTATGTACTTTTTTGCTTTTAGAAATTAAAAAATTATTATAAAAAAATAAAGCATTTGGAAGGGACGCCAAGATTGACCAAAAGGGGCGCCAAATTGACAAAAAAGGGCGCCAAATTGACCAAAGTACATTTCATCAAGTACAAGTACAAGGACAGACTATTGTGAAATTTCAAGTACAAATACAAGTACAAGTACTAAAAATTGGTACTTGAGTACCAAGTACTGTATCACGTACAAGTAAGTACTTGAACCCAAGCCTGATCTGGAATAATGTTTACAGGAATAAGATCGAACATCAGCATAAGGAAATTCTACTCTGTTCATGTAATCGTTTTTAACAACCCCGTACAGGGATGGTTGTTCCGTTTTACGTCCTTCGAATTCGGATACACTGGTGGCCCATTACCTATTTTACATCCCAGTGAATTTCGACTTTTTTTTGTTGGTTAGTTGATCCGTTTTACGGTCTCCGTCTACCAGAGGGCGCTGAGATGGACAGTAATGCCATCAACCGCGGAAAATAAGTCCCTTTAAAATGAGAACTTGGTTGAGATAAGTACATTACATGAAGCAGGCTTGTCACTGCACCCCTTTGACATTTCTAAGACTGGCTTGGGTCAGTCCACGGCTGAGTTTCACAACCCTGTATATATAGTATGATACATAAAGACGTGAAAGCATTATGCGTTTTTTCAGTTGTTTTAAATATATGCCAGGTTGTGTCAAACTCCATCCTGTCGAAGTGTAGTGACTAGCGCGTCCTCATTTTCTATTCAAGAGGTTGTGGGTTCGAACCCTTATAGGGCAATTTTTGTATTTTATACCTTTGGTTCAGAATTGTTCATTCTGACGAAGGTCAAGCTCGTCACCCCACCTTAGACCTACAGTTTAACGTGGAATCCGAACCACGCCCCACCAGCAGCACAGCGTCTTAACTACTAGGCCACCCAGGGTATCCATTTATCTACCAACCACTTTCTTTATTATGTGGAAGGATGAACAGCTGGGTTTTGTTGCGTGCCGGTTGCTGTTACCCGGTCTCGAACCCGGGGCCGATGAATTCGTAGTCAGTGACGCTAACCACTACACCACCGAGGCGCACAGTATATATATATATATATATATATATGCACTGACGCGAAATTTTAAAAATATTTAGCGGTAACTTTCTTATTAATATTTACTTATTATCATTGCAATAAAAAATTAATTAGTGGTTGGAATGGTTCGGTATATTACTAATGATTTTCTTGATAATTAGATTGTTATTTATTTAGTTCTTAATTTATTTTCTACCGTTTTTTTCAGTGGTTTTTATAAGTATAAAAACCGTAAAAGGAATAAATATAAAATCAACAGAAAAACTAATTGAATATTTTTCTAGCTTTGAGCATGATATATATATATATATATATATATATATATATATATATATATATATATATATATATGTGTGTGTGTGTGTGTGTGTGTGTGTGTGTGTGTGTTACAAATTTTAAAGCTAGTTACGAACTATGTAATTTGGGAATTTTATTAAAATAAAAAATACATCGTTTCTTTGAACATTTATTTTCTGAAAAACTTTTTCAATTTTTCATTTATTTCCGAGAAAATGTCGTCAGGCAACTTTTACTGGTAAAAATAATCAATCATTTGCTTTTCCACTGAACTCTCTTTCAACAAGTTTTTTTAAAAATACACTCCGACACTTAATGTAGCCTTGGATTGCGTATCTGTCTCGCAAATGAAAAAAAACGCTCCCTTGTTGTAGATGATAGAAGGATTGTGTCTTCTTTAATAACCAATTTCTTTATCGTTGAAGACCCGTCAAACCTCGCTAATTCCTTTATGGTATCTTGAATGTATTGAAGGACTTCTTCTAGGTCTGTTTCATTGTTCTAAATCTGACCAGCTGTATTCTTCCCACTGCTGAAATATTAAAAGAGAAAATATTTTAATTGCTACGTTATCTTTACTTTTAACGCTAGCAAAAAGGAGTGCTGATATGGTCATTGTTTGTCAGCAAATCTTGCAACCTTCTCGATTCGCCAGATTGGATTGGTTTCAGCCAACTCATTTTGAAATAAAGTTGGGATAAAGTTGCTAAAATCGTACTATATTAGTAACTGTGTGAGCTAAAAAACTTTCAGGCCTTGACTCGTATTGGGATTCAAAGCAAAATTCTTCTGACACATAATCACATATGACAGGGAGCCAAGGCTTCAAAGCCACTCTGCGCCACGAAGTAAAGGGATGAAAAATAACGTATGTATGTGTTTTTCTAAAAGGTAAGTTATAACTTTTAAACCCTTAAAATCATTTCTTTTGTTTTTGCAGCAAGTGTAATGCCTGTTCTCTCTTCTCCTACTGGCGTTTCCCAGATTTTCGAGACCGACCTTGTCGGTATCACTTGATAAAATGAAAGATATCAAAACGTTAGGCTATATCCTGCGTACCCATCAAAAAGGGAAAGGGAGGCGTAACAAGATAGGGTTCTTTCTCCTCTTTAATTTTTAATTAAGTATGAGCACATTTTTTAAGGAAAATAACGAGTATTTATGCGGGTTATGAGATTTTGGGAAAATTGGATCTAAATACTGTTATTATTCATCAGATATTACTGCTGGAATATTCTACTGTTAAGGAGTCTCACAATGAAAAGTTAAACGCATTCTTAGCTTTCAAAATCGTAAAACAGTTCGGCAAACTTTTAACAAAACTTTATAAGAGATAAGGGATAATTGAGATAAGGATAAGGGATAAGGAATAAGTGATAATTGAGATAAAGACAAGGGATAAGGGATAAGGGATAATTGAGATTTTTTCGATTTTCCAGCAGTCATGTGACTAATCAAACCTCATTTTTCTTGGAGACAGTTCATTTATTACAAAGAGCTGGGAGGCTACGAAGTTTTATAATATGGGGCAATGTTCATTACAGAGAGGGTTTCATCTCGATTTTCGAAAATAATCCGCTATATTGAGTGTGTGGTTGCTATACACGAAATAATTACTTCGATTCTGTTCGCGGATATATACACACACAGGGTGGGGAGAAAAGTCTTTAAAGGTTATTATTGTTATTTGTAGGTGTAAAATCCTCAAAGACTTTTCTCCCACCTGTATATTGGATGGAAAATGGCGGACAGTCATTTTGTTATTTGCAGTAAATTGTAATATAATATATATATATATATATATATATATATATATAGAGAGAGAGAGAGAGAGAGAGAGAGAGAGAGTTACGTATATTTTAATAAAAGATATAACTAAATATTTTGACATAATTTTATTTAATATTATTTTATATTATGATAAATTATTTCATTTTTTGAAGATGAATGACAAAAGTAAGTTGCGTAAAAACAACCTTTTAATCACGTAATAAACATCTCATATCTCTCTCTCTCTCTCTTTATTCTTCTTCCCTATATATGAATAATAACTTTTGTTTCTCGTCCACGCACACAGTTCATATATGTAGAACGCCTTCAAAAGCCTTCGCAAAGGCAAATGAAACGAAGACCTTTCTGAAGAAATTTTTGTGTACCCCATTCTCTCAAATATTAGCTCTTAAGAGAAGAAGGGTTAAAAAAAAATTCTTCTGCGGGATTCATTGACCTTTCCTTCAGGAGCGAGCACTCTATTGACGGTAATGAAGGGTGTAAATTTTATGAGACGTCCTCTTCATTAAGTATTTAAAAGCTTTTCCCTCAAGTAAATATTTGCCGCTTGCTCACAAGGAAACGGCAATTATTTCCATCTTCATACGCGCTGCTTCGTGTCCAACCTGCCAACCTTTTCTAGCTCAGTTTGTACTTAATATAGCGTTTAGGAAAGATATTTTACTGGCTATTTCACGATCTCATTTCTAGTAAAGGGGATTCAAGACGATATATATATATATATATATATATATATATATATGCACTAGAATCACAAAATAACACGTGACCTTATTAATAAGCAAACAACCACAAGGAAAAGGAAACACAAAGTCCGAATATATATATATATATATATATATAATGCGCCTCGGTGGTGTAGTGGTTAGCGTCGCTGACTACGAATCCATCGGCCCGGGTTCGAGACCCGGTGACGGCAGCCGGCGCGCAGCAAAACCCAGCTGTTCATCTTTCCACACAATAAAAAAAGAGTGATTGGTAAATAAAAAATGGGTACCTTGGGTGGCCTAGGGTTAAGACGCTGGGCTGCTGCTGGTGGGGCGTGGTTCGGATTCTACGTTAAACTGTAGGTCTAAGGTGGAATGAAAAGCTTGACCTTCGTCAGAATGAACAATTCGGGCGGAAGCTAACCAAAGGTTATATATATATATATATATATTATGGTGAGTCAAACGGGCAGTTCCAGTCCTATGCGGAAAACTTATTGATTTTAGTAAATGTGGAAAATGCAAACTATGAAACTATTAACATACGTATAACAATTCTCCTATGTCATCTACTACAGATACTGCATAACATTCTACAGTAGTAGAGACGTTGGCATACTCCCTTCGAATGCTTCTTTTTTTTTTTTTTGGTGGGTCACTTAATTCTGTGGTTTACGAGTGACTTCCACGCACTACTTAATGACCTTAAGGATGACCTTAAACCCAAATTATTTTAATTAATAAGCTATAAGAATAAAATAAATAAAATAGTCCTGGTAAATATAAACAAGAGACATTTTTTATTTTGTTTTTCTTTTTACCCAAAAATGAATTATCTCCAAACACTATAAAGATCCGAATGCCAAATTTGGAGTCATATAATGTTGGGTATTAAGTAAAAATTCTGTCATGAAATTTTTCTATACGATTTTCCGCATGTGATGAAATGAAAATTATACCCAAGAAGTATTTGGCATGAAATGTAAGGGGTAATTACAGTACGTAATACCACGAAAGAAATTGGTATTTTCTCCCATTTTCCAGAGGGATTCTCTACTTTATGGGGTCCATTTAACAATGTTACCCTCAGTGACTGTAATTTTGAAGACGGTATGCTTGCGACATTGCAGTAATAACTTAATAAAACACCATTAAAATTTGGGTATAGTTAAAAAAAAACATGGAGAACAATTTGGGTAGTTTCTCAATAGTTTATGGTATTTTTTAAAATTCTTTTAAATTACTTAAAAAGCTGAAATTGCAACATTTTACAATTTACATTGATGTTGAGGCGCCTCGGTGGTGTAGTGGTTAGCGTCGCTGACTACGAATCCATCGGCCCCGGGTTCGAGACCCGACGGCAGCCGGCGCGCAGCAAAACCCAGCTGTTCATCCTTCCACACAATAAAGAAAGTGGTTGGTAGATAAATGGGTACCCTAGGTGGCCTAGTGGTTAAGACGCTGCGCTGCTAATGGGGCGTGGTTCGGATTCCACGTTAAACTGTAGGTCTAAGGTGGAGTGAAAAGCTTGACCTTCGTCAGAATGAACAATTCTGGCGGAAGCTAACCAAAGGTAACCAAAGGTTATAAAATGTGAAGCTGATTTATTTTTATTCCATGAACCTTTCTGCGTATTCACGTCCTAAAAATCTCGACTCGCAAACAACAGTGTTTTTTAACACAAAAACTAACCATATTCCAAGAATTTAAAGTCATATTCGCCTTAACCAATTACATATTGAAGCTCCAACGAGAAAATCTCAATTAACATTGATTTTCTTTAACAATGGACTAAATTTCTTGTGGATGAAAAGCTTATAAAATATTCCCTTTTCTGTCAGTTCACAGGTAAATATTTTAACTTTCAAAAGCTTTATCACGGTAATTGGGTAGCGTCATCAATCGACTTGAAATGTTAAGATTTTGTAATTTAAATATATATGTTGTTTTGAATTATTTCCAAAGGCTTCAATATTCTTATTTATCATAATTTATATTGATTTTATACGATATGATTAGTAACCGTTGTGAAAGTGTCTGGTACCTTTCCAAAACTTCGATCAGTAATGTAGAATTTGTAATTATATACTTTGGGAATAATTAGGTAATTTAAAAGATTTATTCAGATACAGTATATGATTTATAATTTCAATGTATGGGTTGTAGGATTGAGTCAGTTATATATATATATGGGCTATATCGTGGCCAATGTCGTAACACCTCTTCCCTTCGATCAGCGAAGTTAAGCGAGACTGGATCTGGTTGGATGGGGGATATCCTCTGCGTCCAAATTATGTAGCGACCAGTGGTTCGGATCCCACGTAAAACTGTACGTCCCCTCCGTCTCATAAAGCTTACATGTTGCAAAGGAGATTAAACAACTCCATCATTACTGTTCCTCGAAGATATGCTTTCATTGGTCCAAACAAATGAAACCCGAGAATTGCAAGATCTGGGCAATAATAATAAGGGAGGTGGGGAGATTATAGTACAGTACAGCAATACCCGATTAACGCGATTAATTCGTCCGCGGAAAGTACCGCGTTATGTGAATGAGCGTTGATCGGGGAATGTAATCAATGTGAAATAAAGTGTCTCGTCTTTTGCGTGAAAATGAACTAGTTTTAATTGTGAAAAACTGCAGACAATTTAGTTACGAATATGTTTAATTTTTAGCTAAAAGTGCGTCATTATTACGTTCTTTTTTAATCTGTCAAGCCATCCGCGAGACCGCGACTAGCAACAGTAAAAGTTTCTTCATACGTTAGCGCAGTGGCGGAGCTTGCCTCTCACAGGCCCAGGTGCAAAAATTATGCATAGGCCCCCTATTCCATATAATTATATATATATATATTGCAATTGTATTGATCGTCTTTCGGTATTTGATTTACATTTTTGGCACAATTGTAATTTGTTGAATAACTCTTCAGATTAATTTTACTGGGTTCTGGGAGTGGGCCCCTAAGACGTTTGGGCCCAGTGCTTTGCACCGGCTGCACCGGCGGTAGATCCGCCCCTGCGTTAGCGCTTTCAAATGATTTGTCATCTCGCTACGCAGAATTCTTTTTTATTAAATCTTCAAGCCAAACAGATAAAAACTGTTCCCTATTTACCATTGTATATTGTATGTTTAATTTTTAGTTAAAAATTAACCCTTTTTAGTGAAAAATTAACCCCTTTTAGTGAAAAATTAACCCCCTTTTAGTAAAAAATTAACCCCTTTTAGTTAAACATTAACCCTTTAGTTAAAAATTAACCCCTTTGAAACAAATATGTTGATATTTTCTACATTTTTTAAAATCGCGCTTATTTTTAAAATTAACTTTGTTCCATTCAACGTTAAAAAATGCATTTTGTTTTTAAAACTTTTACTTAAATAGTAAATAATAAAGTACAGAGAATATTTTTTTGCCAAAAATGTTTGCTACAAAAGCGTCCAAGAGCGAATCTGAAGCATCGCTGTTCGGGGAATGGTGTCAAGGTTTTATCAGCGTTATGGCGAATCAGCGTTGAACGAATCCGTGTTATGCGGGGTATGCCTGTACACTGAAAGTGGGTGACGAGCTGTGAAACTTTCAATGTCAAATGTGGGTGAGCACTGTCGTGCAATTTGCACACATCAGTTTCCTTCATTCCGCGTCACCTTCTTCGCGGTTTCTTCTTGCGTTTGTGGTGTCTGGCAGTATCTGTTGGCACTGATCGTTGTGTTTGATTCTCTAAATTCATTCAGTATTGG
>JAJOZX010000105.1:405000-437500 GCA_023014485.1 Bathynomus jamesi
CGATAGCTTCTTTTCATGCCACAGTCAAAGTGTGGAAAAGGCAGTGAACCTAGTAACAAAGGCATGTCAGGAAAGAATAGGATATGACAACCGTCAAAAGTTTATCTTAAACTCATTAGAATCAAGGCGAAACTGCCAAGTTTGAATGGAAGGCTCAATGGAATGAGTAAGAAACATATGAAATAAATTTTCCTAATGATATTGAAAATTTCTTCCCTTGATGTGATAAGGAACATTGAAAATGATTGAATTTTAACACATTTATTATGCCTCTAATTTTTTCTTCTGAAATATTGTTGTACTTATTAATTTTCCTAATAATGTACATTATTAATTAAAATATTATACGTTAATAAAGATTTATGTCATCAAAAAACCTGAATGTAGAGTAAGTCTCGTATAAAATGGAATATCTTCAATATAGTAAAAAAGTGAAAAATTGTGCCAGGGGTAGGAGACTTTAACAGCGAAATAATTTATGAGGGGTTCTGTGTTCCATTCAACCCCTCACAAATGTACCTTTTCAATATAATTTCGACCCGGCCTAATATACAGTAATACACCTTGTAACCTTGTTTTGGGTTCTGTGCGTCGGTCTTTCTTCACACGAAAGGTCAAGCTGGTGGCCACACCTCTAGTTCTGGCTTGGTGGAGGAGCGAGTTGCTCTTTTGCGCTCTCCACCGTACATAGCCAGATACACCCGGCTCATCTGGTACTGTCCTGAGCCAGGCATCTAGTCTTTTCTTGAAGACTTCAACTTTGACCCCTGTAATGTTTCTGAGGTCCTTTGGAAGCTGGTTGAAAATTCTTAGCCTCCTGATAACCAAGCTATTTTCCTTCAGAGTTGAGGAGGTCCCTTGTCGGGCCTTTAATTTGGGAACACTACGCATTCTGCCTTTCCTATTTTCCAGCGTTGTCTGGATGGTAATTGGGTTTAGTTTGAAGTTTGGTACCAGTTTCTCGATAATTTTCCATATGGAGATTATGTTATACCTCTCTCTTCTTTCCAGGGAGTACAGATTTAGTTTACGTAGTCTTTCCCAGTAGTTGAGTTCTTTGCAGCCATCAATCTTGGCTATGAAATGTCTCTGCGTTTCTTCTAGTTTATTAATTTCTTCCTTTTTATATGGGGACGTCAAAACTGAGCAGTATTCAAGTTTTGGTATGATCAGTGTTCTCAGCAGGGGAATCATTACTGTCTTGACCCTCCTTTTGAACGTTCTTAGTACCTGTCCCGCGACTCTTTTTGCTTTGTTTATTGCTATCTGATTTTGTGTCTCGAATTTGGCATCATCAGTCATTATTACCCCCAAGTCGACCGCTTTCATGCTTCTCTGAATTTCTTGTCTATCTGGAGCATAATATGCAGTCTTTTTAAGTCCCTCATTTCTACCATATCTCAAGAGCTGAAATTTCTCGGTGTTAAATGTCATGTTGTTGTCTTCTGACCATTTGTATATTTTGTTTGTGTCCCTCTGCAAGGCCTCTACTTCGTTTGCATCCCTGATTTTTCTGCTGATCTTTGTATTGTATATATATATATATATATATATATATATATATATATATATATATATATATATATATATATATGATACACGGTCTGTGTGTATCATGAAAAAACCTCAGGGGACCATTCTGAGTTCAATCCCATATATATATATATATACACACAGTATATATGCGGCGAAATCCATAGTTTTGGTTCATTGTTGACATATTTCACGGAGGAAAATGAAGCATTCTCAAGCTTTATTAAAGCTTTATTAATATCTAATATATATATATATATATATGGACAAAGTCAAGCGGTAACGGAGTGACAGCGAAGCAAAACAGCAGGCTTCATTGTGCTGCTGCCAATAATGTACTTTATGCACAACGACAATTTTGTGTTTATTAGTATGGTATTATGAGTAAAATAAGACGGTATGGTCATATCATGATTAAGCTCTTTATTGTTGAAAAATAGAGTGTAACATATTTGGTAACGGAGTGACAAAAATATACCTCAATTTTCGAGAGTTTCAAATACAATGACATAAAGTGCTGTTCCTTCAACAAATTAATTTTGATAGATTAATGGAATTATAAATAAGTTACAGTATATTATGGGTGAATATTGAAGCAAAATACTTACTGCTGTTGGTATAACTACGCAAATCATATGGTAACGGAGTGACATCTGGAAATGGTAACGGAGTGACATAAGTGTTTTCATAACGTTAGTTTATTATTTTCATAGTTTACAGTCTATTATCTACTTGTATAGTGCGTTCGAAAAGTCTCTCCGCAGTCAACATGCTTGTTGTCAAAAGTGCTTGACAACAAGTGTAGACGAGTTGCTGTGTGCCTGCAAAATGGTGGAAAACACTTTGAACACATGCTGTAAAATCAAAAGGTTATGTAATAAAATCACTAAATCATGGTTGAATGAAAACATTGTAGTTTTTCAATTTCCTTATGCGTTTAACATAGCACTGGGGAGAGACTTTTCGAACGCACTGTATAATGAACAGATAAGTTTGGCTAATTATGTTGCTGGTAATGCTAATGCTGTCTATATGGATGTCTTTAGTTAAGCTCCTCAAATCGTTCCAACACCTTCCCGTACTCATTGTCATTTAACTTGAATAGATGTCTTCTGGTTGAAGAGGCAGATGCAAGTGTGGTTATCTCTATGGAGATGGATTCAGCAGACACTGAAGCAATGTCGTCAACACGCTTGAAGCGGTTCATGCTCCGTTTAGTCTGTTGCAGGAAGGAGAACTTCCATTTGTTCTCTTCATCTTGACTGGCAGCCTCACCCAGAAACCAGTAGTGTGTGGGGCTCCAGTACACAGCATACCATTTGCCATGCTGGATACTGATGCTCGTGCGATCAGCTACATTTATGGTTTATCCTGACAATATATACTAGAATTTGAGTCATGCTTAGTGACGCTGGCGCTGCCCGTGCATCAGAGTGACGCTGGCGCTTTCTGCTTGTCACATTGACGTCATGTTTTGTGACGTCAAACGGTAGATAATCGCAATAGATAATACGGCAGATAATCGCAATAGATAATAATAATTGCAGTGTAGATTATTACAAGCAGGTGAATCGCTACAACTTGCTCGTGTGTGCCTAGGCATGTTGGAACCAAACTGCCCAATATCATAAGTAGAAAGACCGTTGTGTTATTTTTTTCATATTTAAGTGTTTTTAGTTTTATGACTATCAGGTGGAAATCACAGGATATTTGTCTTCGTTTAGTTAATTATCTTTCATAATTTCTCGCGTAATATAATAATTTATGTCCACTGAACAGCTGTCACGGAGTGACACTTATTTGAATGCCTACAGTTACCATTAATAAAGCAGTAGGACCTAATGCAAACAATGTTTATTCCGTGTTACATAAAGCTGATATGCGCTTACTTTCAACAGGTATGATGAATGTACAACATTCATAAATTTTAGAAAAAATAAATTTTAAACTTTTTGGTAAGGAGTGACAGGTAACGGAGTGACAGGTAACGGAGTGACAGGTAACGGAGTGACTGTTAATGAAAACAAATATTATTTACTTTAAAGAACCCAAAATAGTTTTCAGGTGTATTTTCAAATATGTTACTGTAATTAGATCCCAGTAGTTTGCGTTAACGGAGTTTGGTTGATATTCCAAGCCGTCTACTTATAAGAATGAAATGCATTAAAATGTGTTAAAAATTCGATTTTACATTTCTAACACAAAGAGCAGATAGCCCTTTACTTGAAACCCTGTAACTTTGGAACCAAAAAAATAGAATCAAAATCAAAACAGTTCGAAAAACTGGAGCTATTTGGCTGAAGCATCAAGAAAGCTAGACAATAAAATTTAAATTTGACCACTGATGTTCACCTCCCCTTGACTTTACCCATATATATATATATATGAGACGCACCTTTTTTCCTTAACATTTTTTCAAGTAACAAATTTCGTTTTTCACATTTCTAATCAAGTTAATATTCATGAAATTTATGCTGAGGAAGTGATGAGAGAAAAATGGTTACACTGTTCAAAACAATGGTTATTACTTGGGTATGACCAATTCTGGAAAGAAGTAAACAGTGTATTCCATAAAGATTAAAATTGCGTGAAAAACTATAGTTCCACATTAAGGTTTGATACACTTAAAGTTAAACACGATCAGTCACGCATCAAGCAAGAATTTTTGAACCCGGTATCATTACATATATGTTCTAAATATGAGTTTATTTCCTTCTGTATATGTTGAAATACGCATGGAATTATATTCATGATATGTAGCAACAGAAAATGTTAATTATATCAATGTAGTAGTACTAGTAGTATAGATGCAAAAAATCTTGCCTGATTCGAAACTGATGGATTTCTGACATGCGCTCCGGCGGCGCTACTCTACAATCTCCATTTTCAAATGAACTTCACTTCCCATTGGAAAAATAGATAAATATGTACAGGGTGTTCAAAAAGAAACGCAACCCATTTGGAGAATGCATATATCGTTGTAACCTATCCCTATGTACTCTTGTACTGTGGCAAGGTTGATATTGGGATATTTATTAAGTTATACTGTGAATGCCCTCACGATGGGTATAGGATGAAACACCCTTGCTGCAAGTTTTTATACACCCTGTAGCCTTATATATATATATACACACCTGCCTTATTATTCTTAAAATTTTGGTGTTATAATCGTTACAAATAATGCCTTTTGTCATGAGTTATAGGTACAACGCCCTTACTTCACCGAATCGTGCATGACGCTCTCCTACTATATGCAGATCGATTCTGAAATTCTTACGGTTGCATATTGCCTGCAACTTGACATCTAAGTCCCCAGCCAACGAACCAGAGGGACCTAATGGCTTTTATTTACCACTTAGTATTTAAATTCATTTTCAATCGCCAGGAAAAATCGCCAAGTTAAATTCGATGTCCCTTTGCGGGGACCTTATTTTATTCACTAAATTTCTTTCTAAAAAGTTTGATACTAAATTAGACGTGGCCGCACTAGTTTTCTTAACAAGTTTCAGTTTTATGTCTGAGTCCTCATTGCCTAAGAGGTCGACTTTGTCCATAAGTAACATTTGAGTTTTCCTTTAATTTACGTGAACAAAGAATTAATCGATGATTCAATCCGGCAATCAATGAAATATCTGTGTATGTATGTATGTATGTATGTATGTATGCGTGTATGTAAATATTATACTGTCTCCTTCACTTAATTTAATATGTTAAAGCGACATCTGTTGAGAATACATGTCATTGCATTATTGCAAGTATCTAAAATTAAAATTGGATTCTGAGAAGGGATGAAACGAGATGGAAATAACTAAAAAACGTAATAAACTGTCAAATCTTGTTTGAAAAAAGGTTATATTTTGGACATGGAAGGCTAAAGCTTATTTGATTTGATTTGATTTGTTCGGGGTTTATATATATATATATATATATATATATATATATATATATATATATATATATATATTGTGGTGTGTGTGTGTGTGTCTGTGTGTGTTGTGTGTGTGTATTTCTGAATCTCGAATACTTCAATTTTTATTTTTATTCCGCGTTTGTTCTTCCAACAACTGATGACAGACAAACAAACACA
The DNA here is from genome assembly GCA_023014485.1 of Bathynomus jamesi. Lineage (NCBI taxonomy): Eukaryota > Metazoa > Arthropoda > Malacostraca > Isopoda > Cirolanidae > Bathynomus > Bathynomus jamesi. The sequence continues at coordinate 410,621 of JAJOZX010000105.1, forward strand.
TAAATAGATAAAAATTAAATAAGTAGAGAAACAAGTAAATAAATATACAGACAGTCAGACAGACAAACAGACAGATAGATAGAAAGATAATCTATTATTCGTAATTTTAATTAATCATGAAAAACTCTGATGAAAAAAATCCTAAAAAATATTATGAACAAAACAGTAATCAGAAGTGTTAAAATTTTGATGAAAATGAAAATATCACTTCAAAACAATGATATTAATCGTTCTGAAAATCATCCCTGGATTTTAAATCTTGATTTTATCTCTCTGTCTCTCTATCTCTGTCTCTCTCTCTGTGTGTATGTGTCTCTCTCCCTCTGGCTGTCTCTGTCTCTCTGTCTATGTGTGTGTGTGTGTGTGTGTGTCTCTCTCTCTCTCTCTCTCTCTCTCTCTATCTCTATGTGTCTCTGTCTCTGTCTTTCTGTCTCTCTGTCTGTTTCTCTGTCGAGTGTCTCTCTCTCTCTCTCTCTCTCTCTCTCTCTCTGTTAACTGAAATAGACGACTCATTTCGTTCATAAGTTATGCATTTATGTATTATCATTAATAATGTTTTGCAGTCTTTGTTTTGAATTAATACCGAAAATATGATGTGTCTAATGAACTTGATGAGGCGACTTAGTTGTTTCACACGATACGTTGTTAAATATTTCTACTTTTAAATAACTTATTCTCTTTCAACGTTAATACCCTCCTAAAATCAATAAAAAATAAAATGTTGCGTATTATTAAGAAATATCATTACTACTTTAATTCACCGAAAATTTGTCTGTCTGTCTGTCTGTCTGTCTGTCTGTCCGCAGAAAAAACTTTTACGTTTCTGAACCGATTTCGACCAAACTTCGTATGGTGGATGGGGGTGATAAGTGATGAACGAAAATATATGTGTGACCAGCACTCCCCCTACCAATTACTGGGCCGAAGAACCCAGCACCGCCATAGAACTATAGAAAAGAACGTAGCCATGAAAATCTTGAGTTTCGCATTGTGTCAAGATTTGTGAAGTTTAAGATTTTCTATAGTTTTATTGACCAAATAATTGAACCCCAGTAATTTGGGGGCCGCAGTATTAAACAACTGTTATCATATCTGTGCTCCATCCCCCTCCCCCCAATTACTGGGCCCGAAGACCCCACACCGCAGGTCTAGCTAGTTATAATAATTAAGGAAAAAGCAAAAAAAATTCTTTATAATTAATAAGACACGCTTTAAGACGTGCTTTCTATTCTATAAAATATTCACAGAGTATAAAGCGCGCGCGCGAGAGAGAGAGAGAGAGAGAGAGAGAGAGAGAGAGAATCATCACACATGGCAATTTTTGTGGATCTTGTGATCCAAGCACGAAACAATGGAATTTTTACAGAAGAACAGTTACTGGCGTTGTACTGAAGACCACTAAATTGCCGGTGTTATCAGCGGGATAAAAAACCTCCTTTTCTCATAAATATGAACACCGCGTCTTCCGTTTGGCAGAGAGTAAGTTAATCCTTCTCCACACTGGCTTTAACTTCGGCTGCGTCTGGTCAAATAGAATGAGGCTCAAGGATTCACTCGAGATTTTTAAAACTTTTGTCCGTAATTAATAATAAAAATACAAAATATTGAGGTAATTTTAGGGGTCATTTTTGTGTTATAAAGAATCTTGTCCTTTACTTCGTAGAAACCAAAGCAAGTAAGGACGAAGTAAAAGACGAAGTAAAGGACAAGATTCCTTATAACAAAAAATTTGTTAGTGTTACCATTCAGGGAAAATTTCCTTGATCTGCCGAATCTGCTGAGGACTTTTAACGTAAATATTGCGTTCAGAAATTTAGATGTAATTAAGAATTCATTGATTAAGAACTCCCCTTTAAGTGAACAGGGTTGTGTATATAAAATTCCATGCACAATATGTAATAAATTTTACATAGGCCAAACTGGTAAGTCCCTTGAGTTATGTATTAAGCAACATCAATACAGTATAAGAATTGGCCAAGAATCTAACGCCATTTTCATTCACGTAAGAGATACTAATCACCCCATTGATTGGAAAAATGCCTCCAAATTAAGGTTTAGTAAATCTATTGTTAGCAGAAATATAATTGAATCTAGTGTGATCAAGAATAATGTGGATTTAGTCCTTAATATAAGCCCTGGGCTGTATAAATTAGACCCATACATAATTAGAAAGTTGGCGTAGGGCCTATTGGTTTCTTGACCGCATTCTTTCCCCTTAACGGTTTGCTTTGGTTAAATATTATTTTAAGAACTGTTAACATTCTTATGTGTGCATTATAATATTTCTTTCGTATATAATCTTTGTGTGCTTGGTGGTCTATTAGACTTTTGATCAGGTTGGCTATTGGGAGAGTTTTTTCAGATTGTTTGTAGAAGTTTGGAATATTCTGTAAGATGTTGGCACCATTCCTTTTGTTTTCATTAAATTCTTGCCACTTAATTGCCTGCTTTAATTAAATACTATTTCTAATAACTGTTATAATAATTTTTGTTCTCTGTACATGTTAATTGTTTAATTTCATCTATATAGTTCTTTTATATTCAATAATTTAGCTTCCTTCAGATTAAGTTATCTATTGAAAAAATCTTTAGAGTGTTTTATTGTTTTTAAATTGAGTTGCCGTTTGGGAATTTTTCGCTTGTGTATTTAACTCATTTACTTTGTAAAATCTGCCTATTATTTGTTTTTCCCTGAAGATGTGAATATATCACGAAAGCGCTCAGATTTCGTGTTTCTTTTTTCCTTTTCCCTGTGGTTGTTTGCTTATATATATATATATATATATATTATATATATAATATATATATATATAAAGTGTGATCACAATTTTGTTTCAAAAGCCTATATTTTCTCTTCTCTTTTTCTGTTTTCCATTTACCCCCTGTCCGAATGCTGACATTTTTATATTTAATTCATACACGTGTCCGAATTCTTACATTTAAATAAAAATTGTTACTATGCAAAAAGAATGAATATAACAAGATTTTTCTGAGCGATTATACAGTTGGTAGAAAAAGTTGGTAGAAAAACTAAATTTTTAAAATAATTTTACTGTTGTTTGAATATCAATCAACCTTAGGCTTATGCCACGTCTTCCCTTTGTTTGGTCTGTTAAGCCTCTTTGCGCAATAAAAAAAAACAGAACTAAATATATAAATAGCAATATCGGTAACTACCTTTATTGCTCCGTTTCTATGTAATGTAAATAAAGATTTACATTTAAAACATTTTCGTGTTCTGTGTCGCTGAAATGAAGCTAAATTTATGCGTTTCGTTCTGTTAATAAACGTCGATAAATTATATAAGCTTTGCAATGACATTTTGTTCTTCAACAACCACCCCTAAATACAACCCCCCCTGAGCTTTACTTCCTCATAAGTGAAAATCGTTCGGATAAATCAATATAGTGTGTTTATTATGTAAACCATTTGTATGAGGAGTTATGCAAACATTTTTTAAGAAAGAATTTATTTTTTACATCGTTATCTATTACTATTATTATACTATACTGTTTAGATAAGATTGAAACGCGACGAAAATATAAAATGTTACAAAAAACGTTTTGGAAATCAAATATTCGTATTTTATTGTCGCTACCGCTGTTGTAAAGATATGACAAGAAACAAAAAACGAAATTTAAGTAAGAGCTTAAATAAACAATAATAGAATTTCACTACAGCAAAATGTACGAGGGCCACTCAATATATTTTGCCCCACCTTTTTTTTTCTTTCCAAGTTTCCTTGTAATTTCCAAAAATTTTGTACACAAGTAGTTACATACCTTTTTTTACAAGTTTTTATTTTTCCACATAGTCTCTATCCTTTTCTACGGCTTTCCTCCAACCTCGAAACAAGGGCCTTTATTCCTTGCTGGTAAAAGTCCGCTGGGTTCCGCTGGAGCCACCTCTTAACCTCATCGTCACTCTGAAACTTTCTTCCACGGCCCAAACAAATGGAATTCTGAAAGTGCCAGATCCGGGCTGTATGGAGGGTGGGGTAACAGTCAAGCGCATTTTTGTGATGACCTCTCTTGTTTGCAAACTGTTATATGGTCTTGCGTTATCGTGCAAAAGAAGGACGTCTTCCAGTTTTCTCTCCGGTCGAACTCGCTTTATACGTCTCTGGAGTCTCTGTAGGGTAGAAATATATGCCTCTGAATTGATTGTTTGTCCTTTCTTCATAATGTTCACCAGATTCACCCCTTTCATGTCCCAGAAGATGGTGGCCATACCGTTTCCTGCAGAGGAAGCCATTTTGAACTTTTTCTTGCATGGGGAGTCTGCGTGATGCCACTCCATGGATTGGCGTTTGTTTCAGGTTTAAAGTCGTGTACCCAAGTCTCATCCCCAGTCGCAATTCGTGAAAGGAAGTCATCCCCTTCTGTTTCGTATAGAACCAACGACTCAGAAGCAATTTCTTTTCTTTGTACTTTGTGATCTTCAGTCAGTTCACGAGGAACAAACCGTGAACACACTTTTGAGTATCCCAGTTGCTGAATTATCGTATTCACACTTCCTTCAGTAATTCCTAGCTCCAGTGATAGCTCCTTGTATGTGACGCGCGGATTTGATCGAATGATGCTGTTAGCATGTTGCACAGTGTGAGATGTGACAGCCGATGCCGGGCGACCGTTGCGTGGCTGGCTCTCCCTCTTTCCGATGATCTCACACGTTTAGACCAGCGTCCAACTGTGCTTCGATCAACAACAGCATCTCCGAAAACGTTTTGTAGACGTTTGTGAATATTTCCAACTGTTTCCTTCTCTGCGGTTAAGAACTCGACAACAGCTCTCTGTTCACGACGCACATCACTGTCAGACGCCATTTTCGAAACTGCGTTAACCATCGGTTTTATACAAGGGCGTTTAAAAGCGGTTTTATACAAGGAGGGGAGGTTCAAACTGGAAAAATCTGGTTATATGAAGCGCAGAAAGTTCAAACTTACGACCCAAAAGACATTTCAGCCCCATGGCCTATTATTTAACTAAGAAAAAAGGGTGGGGCACAATATATTGAGTGCCCCTAGTATTAAGTTATAACATGCTAAAATAGTAACATAAGAAAAGAATTGGCGAAATATATCTTTCAACAAATACATATCTTATCCCACTTTGATAATTAAAACCCACTCTAATAGACAGAGTTTATTTCTACAACAGTTTCGATGTCCACTGGCATCCTCTTCGGGTGAATACAGAAAAACGAATGAACCAAAAACAAGAGGGAAAACAGTCTAGGGACCATTAAGAAATTCGCACTTAGGTTAGATCCCGTTCTCCCGACACTGGAAGGGCATTTTTATTAAAGGGACCCGCTTATAAGTACATTCGCACAAATTTAAAACTATCTACTTGTTCTACACATACAGATTCTATTATTTTTTTAACATAATTATTACATTTATTATTAAATTTATACATTATTAATATTGCATTATTATTTATTACAGAAATTATAAATTTATTATTACATTGATTATTACACTGTTGTTTATTATACAGAAATTGTAAACCGAAAAACGAATGAAAAAGGCGAGAAAGAAACAATCCAGTGACCATTAAGGAATTCGCACCTAGGCTAGATCCCGTTCCCACGATCCCAGAAGGGCATTTTTTATTAAAGGGTCCCGCTTATAGGTACATTCGCACAAATTAAATCTTCTTGTTCTATACATACAGATTCTATTATTTTGACATAATTACTGCATTTATTATTGCATTTACGTTTTTTAACATTTATTATCATTACTTTTACACTAATTATTACATTTATTTTATTAGCTTTATTATTATATTTATTGCATTTATATTTATTTCCACATTTATTACTTCCATTATTACATTTACATTTACGTTTATTATTCCATTTACATTTTACCGAAAGAAAAAAATATGAAAAAAAAAACGAATGAACCAAAGCGAGTAAGGAAACAATCCAGAGACCTTTAAGAAATTCACACTTACAGTAGGTTAGAACCCGTTCACCCGACGTCGTAAGGGATTTTTTTGACCAAGAATCTCATTAAAGGGTCCAACTTATAAGTACCTTCGCACAAATTAAAATTATCTTCTTGTTCTATACATACAGATTCTATTATTTTTCTTTTGACATAATTATTACATTTATAAAGTACCTTACTTGATTCCCAATCTATAGCATGATTATTTTGGCTGGCGTGATAAAAAATGGCATTATTAGTACTACAACTTCTGAAGGCATATTTGTGTTCTTTAATACGGGTTTCAATATCTCTTCCAGTTTCTCCTACGTATACTAAATCACAACTTTTACAGGGAATGCTGTAGACACAGGCTTGTTCCTGTTTTGCAACGTTATTCCTAACCGATTTACTTTTCACGGTAGACGAAATTTTGAAGGAATGTATTCCGTGTTCAAAGAGAGATTGGCCATACGTATTCCAAACTAAGAAATTGTCTACGCGTCCTTAAATCGCATGTGTCGTGTGAACTACTTGTGGCGCTGTTTGAAACTGCAGATTATAAATGCGATGTGGAGACTAGACGCACTGAATAACGACTTAACAGAAAGCTATCCAATTTATGTGATGAAAGTGCTTGGTCAAAGTGTGCGATGGAAGGTTCCGTTTTAAACTTATCGACATATATTTTATCCAAATCTGAAAAGGAAGTTCTTAATTTAGGGCTGCCCTTTGCCCTTAAACCCGATAAAAACATTGTTTTAAATTTTGTCTTCCGTAGTTAACCCTTTAAGGACTGAAGATGCCAATTGCTAACATTTCAAATACATGCATTCATAACTTAACCCTACAAAAAAATCAGGGCTTAAAGGGTTAATTCTAGGGTGGATATTCCGTGTTTAAATGGTTTGATTCTGAGCAAGTTTCTGGAACATTTCAACTCAATGGACTCGATTCCCAAAATATGCCGGTTAGCTTTAGACAAGCTCAGGAAGGACGAAGCAATATTTGTCACTAAAGCGGACAAAAGTAACACTGGTTATTTTGGACAAGTGTGATTATAAACAAAAAATGGAAGCGTTTCTTAGTGATGAATTCACCTACACCAAAGTGAGATCGTCCCCCCTAAAGCGTCTTTCTGCTGATCTACAACAGAACCATCAGGAACTTATTAAAAGATGTCCCGGCGATTGACCCTAAAAGATTTCTACAGATTAACCTCAAACTCCCCCACATTTACGGCTTACCCAAAACCCATAAGATTAATGTACCACTCCGTCCCATTATTTCACACAGGGGTTCCTTTAGTTACAGGTAATCTAAATTTCTTGCAGATAAATTGTCCCCATTAGTTGGTAAATTTTCAGGCTCGCACATCACTAATTCCTGTGACTTTATTAACAAAGTTATGTCTTAGATTTAAAGCGTGGAAGAATGATCAGTTTTGACGTTGAGTCCTTGTTTACGAAAGTTCCCATTGATGATGTACTTAGTTTTTAGATAGAAAATTGCCAACATGTAACGTAGAACTAGGCATGCCCACACCTGTATTTTTAGAACTAATAAAACTCTGTGTCACCAATAATGCCTTCTCCTTCGGTGAAGAATTTTATTTGCAACGTTTTGGTATGGGAATGGGGTCCCCTTTATCCCCAATACTGAGTACATTATACATGGAATATTAGGAGTCGGAAGTGTTGCAAACAATATGTCCCAGGAATCTAATTTGGTTTCGTTATGTAGATGATATTTTCTCATTCTGGCCTAACCACTGGAACAATTTTGACAGTTTCTTTCAGTCATTAAATAATCTTGTTCCCTCTATTAAATTTAAATATGAATGGAGAGAACGACAAACAATTACCTTTTCTAGATGTTTTGGTCATTAACGAAAGCAGAAAGCTCAATTTCACGGTCTATGGAAAACCTACTCATTGTAATTCGTACATTCATTATTTGTCATATCATGATGAAGGGGTTAAAAGCTCAATTATTTCTTCCATGTTTCTAAGAGCACTCAGGATTTGTAGCCCACATTTGCTGGACCCGGAATATTCAAAGATTTGGAACATTTTAAGGATTTAAAATATCCTGAGTGGTTTATCAGAAAGGCGTATTTTAAAGCCAGAAAATCTTTTTATGCCCCTCGGGAACCTTCAGTTAACCTAAAACAATATGTGAGTTTGCCTTACATTGCCGGCTTAGAAAGAATAAAACCGTTGACCGAAGATTTTAAGTTTGCTTTGGCGTTCAAATATTCGTCTACCGTGAAAAGTAAATTGGTTAGAAATAACGTTGCAAAACAGGAACAAGCCTGTGTCTACAGCATTCCCTGTAAAAGTTGTGATTTAGTATACGTGGGAGAAAACTGAAGAAGAAATATTGAAACCCGTATTAAAGAACACAAATATGCCTTCAGAAGTTGTAATACTAATAATGCCATTTTTATCACGCCAGCCAAAATAATCATGCTATAGATTGGGAATCAAGTAAGGTACTTTATAAATGTAATAATTATGTCAAAAGAAAAATAATAGAATCTGTATGTATAGAACAAGAAGATAATTTTAGTTTGTGCGAAGGTACTTATAAGTTGCACCCTTTAATGAGATTCTTGGTAAAAAAAAATCCCTTACGGCGTCGGGTGAACGGGTTCTAACCTAAGTGTGAATTTTTTAAAGGTCTCTGGATTGTTTCCTTACTCGCTTTTGGTTCATTCGTTTTTTTTTTCATTTTTTTCTTTCGGTAAAATGTAAATTGAATAATAAACGTAAATGTAAATGTAATAATGGAAGTAATAAATGTGGAAATAAATATAAATGCAATAAATGTAATAATAAAGCTAATAAAATAAATGTAATAATTAGTGTAAAGGTAATAATAATAAATGTTAAAAAACGTAAATGCAATAATAAATGCAATAATTATGTCAAAATAATAGAATCTGTATGTTTAGAACAAGAAGATAGTTTTAATTTGTGCGAATGTACTTATAAACCGGACCCTTTAATAATAATAAAAAAAATGTCCTTCTGGGGTCGTGGGAACCGGATCTAGCCTAGGTGCGAATTCCTTAATGGTCCCTGGATTGTTTCCTTCTCGCCTTTTTCATTCTTTTTTCGGTTTACAATTTCTGTATAATAAACAACAGTGTAATAATCAATATAATAATAAATTTATAATTTCTGTAATAAATAGTATGCAATATTAAATGTAATAAATGTAATAATAAATGTAATAATTATGTAAAAAAATAATAGAATCTGTATGTATAGAACAAGTAGATAGTTTTAAATTTGTGCGAATGTACTTATAAGCGGGTCCCTTTAATAAAAATGCCCTTCCAGTGTAGGGAGAACGGGATCTAACCTAGGTGCGGATTTCTTAATGGTTCCTGGACTGTTTTTCCTCTTGTTTTTGGTTCATTCGTTTTTCTGTATCCACCCGAAGAGGATGCCAGTGGACATCGAAACTGTTGTAGAAATAAACTCTGTCTATTAGAATGGGTTTTAATTATCATATTTTGACCTTCACGTAGAAAAGCATTTCTTATCCCACTTAAATTTGACTTCTTTCCTGCTTTCCTTTCGATAAGCAGGATAAAGAATGCAAAATTAAAAGAGGCTCGATAAAGTGTGAACTCTTTCGATATGTATTTCCAGTCAATTTCACAGCTCCTTGATGGATATGCTTTGAAAAATAATAAAGCATTTTAACAATGGCAGTTTGACAATGTGTTAAAGGATGTGGAAATACAGGGTATCCATAAAGTCACGCATCATAGGAACATGATCAATGTTTATTTATTTATGTCTTCATCAGGCCAAATATGTTGAGGAACTTTCAAAGAAACCTGCTTTTTCGTTTATAAACATGTTTTGAGATTGGTGGGAATAATTTTGAACAAATAAATTAAAAAATAAATAAATAAACAAAATAAATGTATTTTCCTATGAAGCGTGACTCTATGGACACCCTGTAGATAATAATAATTCGGGTGAGGAGGAACGTGCATCAGATAATATAAATAGGCCACCATGAGGAAGAAGAGAACACCGATAATTGTCATATGAAGTAAATAAAAATGAGGAAAACGTAAGAGAAGGAAGTACAAATGTTAATCTAGATTGAGAAATAATACAGGGTGTTCAAAAAGAAACGCAACCCGAACCCGAAAGAAAAGGATCAGATTACAATGATATATGCATTCTTCAATGGGTTGTGTTTCCTATTAAACACCCTGTAGAGCAAAATAAAGGTATCAAAGATGAAAACGTGATGAGGTCGGCATAATTAATATTAATGAGGAGACAATCAACACCGGATTAACCAATGGGGGTTTGTAGGGCTCGGGGTCTGGTCCCTGAACCTTACTACATCTTACTGTATGAGATTATTTTTGATTTACATTTTTTATTTTAATACTTATTATAATTCTTTATTATTTATTATCATTTACAGTTAAAATATCCCTTTATCGCGCAGTGTGACTTTACTGATTTTGTTCTGGCTAACGCCAGACAATTTTATTCAGTTTCGGGATGACCTCTATGCAGTAAAAGACTAAACAAACGTCTTTTAACCCTTGACTGCAGAGAAGTCTTTTCGAGACTGAATGAAATCGTCTGGCGTTAGCCAGAACAAAATTAGTAAAGTCACACTGCGCGATAAAGGGATATCGGTTTCAATAAAAAAAGAACAAGATAGACGAGCATCATACTTTAATTAGGAAGAATTAAAAGAGAACACAAGAGCAATGATAGGATTTTGATTTTATTTGAAAATCCTACAAGAACAAGTCTCCAATCATATAAGAAAAGAACAGAATCCCAGAACAATGTACTCCGTCATTACACCTAACATCCACCTATGCATCATCAATCACCCACAGCAAATTCAGCCAGTACAATGGTATCAAGGATACCATCCTCAATTTTCACAAGTACAGCGATTCACTCATTAACATCAACCATAAAGATAAGAACCGAAGATAAAGCCTGTTCATCCCTTATCCTTACTGTAAGAAAACATACAAGAACTGTACAGTGACAAGGCAAACAGCAAGTTACAGTACATACGAAAATTAGGTCAGAAAGCAAATGCATATTTATCAGAAATACATTTGCGTAAGTGTATAAAAGGTTGCGAAAACTGCATTGAAGACTGGGTAATATGATTACATCATATTTAGAGCGAATAGATTTTCTAAAAGAGGATGAGGATGTTGTGTATATATATATATATATATATATATATATATATATATCATGCGGGTTGCTTCTACAGAGCTTCAATTTAATATTTAGGAGAAATCCAATGACAAGGAGAAATGTAAATGCCATGAAAAGTCTTCTTTAATGCGCAACGTTTCGAGCAATACGCTCATCTTCAGGCTGTTTAATAACAATGTGAAATTAAAATCAATATTGAATGAAAAACAAGACAGAAAATTTCTATAACCTATTCATAAAGGCAAATTTTAAAAGACTGAGAAAAGAGGGTTAAATTCTAAGTTATACAGATTTACATATAAAAATTAAGAAGCTATTTTTAAATACATATAGTAAATGTGAAATTAATACACTGGAAAAATTAACAATAGTACACTGGAATAATGAAACTAACTAACCTTTCACTGCAATTTCCGAGGCTAACTGATTTAAGCAAAGGCAAGACGGGAAAACAAGAGATGGCGAGGGCGATTGGGGAAGGGGGGATTATAAGGAATTGGGGAAGGAGGAGGGATTATAGCAAATTTAGGGGGACGGCTGATGAGTCAACATTTAGAGTAGGGGACAATGTTTTAATGAAAAGCGATTCTAAAATTCTTAGTGAGTTGGGACAAGTATTACAACCAAGAATTTTAAAATTGTCTAAAGTGACATCAGTTTTACATTTTATACTGTGTTCCCGAATGCTCGAAACTTCTTTAGTTTTTAAAATTTTACCTGTTCGGCCACTTATTCCCATATGCGAATAAAATCTAGCCCTGAGAGAGCGAACAGTGCTGCCAATGTAATTCCCAAGGAGACACCTAGGGCAGGTAAATAAATATACAACACCGCTACGCAACGAGTCAGGGGTTCGATCCTTCGCTGAGAAAAAGCTACCTAAAGACGTTTTATTAATAAATATGATGCGGAAATCAGTATGATAAAAAAATTTCCTTAACAACTTTGTAAATTTAAGCTTAAATTCCTTATTCAAAGGACCCATTTCAGGTACCAAGAAATATTTTAATCCTTCGGCACTGTAATACATGGAAGTTGAGGGCTATAAACATTATTTAAGAAGGATCTAATTAGTTTGTCTACATATTGAACAGGAAAACTATTATTAGTAAAGTATGATCTTAGATTATTAAATTCATCATTAAGTAAGGTAAAACTAGAGGTCAAATTATATCCTCTGAACAGGAGAGTTTTAATACAAGACATCTTATAGTTGAAATCAGTAAAACTAAAAAAATTCATGCCCAAACCAGTGAAAGTGGGTTTCCTGTAAACTGATGTAGTAATAGAATCACCGTTTTTCGAAATTAAAAGATCTAAAAAGGGGAGGGAGCCATTTTGCTCAGTTTCCATTGTATACGTTATATTGGGGTGCAAAGAATTTAGGAAGTTAAAGAATTGTTGCGCTTGTACCGCATTATCAAAGACTGCTATCGAATCATCAACGAAGCGTCGATAGAAAATTGGCTTGAGATGAGTGGGAGATTGTCTAAAAATTACACTTTCTAAATGAGTCATAAAAAAATCAGCTGCTAACGGTCCGACAGGTGATCCCATCCCTACTCCATCAATTTGTTGGTAAACCTTATTGTTGAAAGTGAAATAGCATTGTTTGAAGACCAATTCTAAAAGTTCCTTAAAATGAGACAATGAAAAACCATGAAAATTATCAACTGAGCTAAAAACCCTATCTAAAATAATGGCAATAGTTTCAGATACAGGTACATTGTGAAAAGCGACTTTACATCAAAACTGACAAAAAACTTTTTTGAATCGAAGTTCTCACCAAGGAGGTCTTTTTGGAATTCAAACGAGTTATTTATAGTGTAAGCATTTTTCGCAAAGGGTGACAGGAGACGAACAACAAATTTTGCCAATTGAAAGGTGGGTAAGTTATACGAAGCTAAAATAGGACGGAGAGGTGTTCCAGCTTTATGGATTTTAGGCAGACAGTATAATTGAGCAAGATTAGCACCAGATGCGAACAACTGAGAGTAAGTATCATTATTTATTATCTTTAAAGACTTTAGTCGTGACAGAAATCTATTAACCTGGTCTTCCAACCTTACAATGACTTTATTGACAGGTTCTAGAATTTGTTTGAATTTAGTAAGATCAATTAGGATTTCATTAGTTTTGTTTATGTAGTCCGATTTATTCAAAATAACCACTCCGTTACCCTTGTCTGGTCTAGTCACAACAATCTCCTGGTTCTTTGCCAAATTCTTAATACACTGCAAATCACTCTTCCTAAATATGAAAGATTGAAATTTAAGATTTCTAAGTTTATGAAAAAATTCTTGAGTTAAATTTGAGAACTGACATTTGAAATTATTGAATTCACCCACATGGGGAACATTTTTCAAGCCATTGAAAAATTTTTCAAAGTAAAGAAAAAACGAAGGCTTATATATTTGAAACAACGGAAGCTTAAATTGCAAACCAAGTGACAGTAAAAACTTTTCCCGAGGGGAGAGTGTGTAACTAGAAAGATTCGAAATTACCTTATCTGAATTGAAAAAATTTGGTGAATTCATTCCCAAAGCCTTTAACTTACGTTCATGTGTTTCCAAGATGGTAGAGTGAAATTTTTCTAGTTCACGTTGTACAAGAGAAATTATTAATAAATAGTCCAACAACGACAAGGTATTTTTAAGAGTAGTTATATAATGCCCAAGAGACTTGTTATGCGAATCTGAAATTTTGATTTTATAATTAATTTCATTATTTAATAAATATTCCAGGGACGATTGATAAAATTCAGAGTCATATAGATTGTCACGGTAGAGTTTGAAGTAAACAAATTTCGGGAAAACCCTGCAGGTCCGACACATTTCAAGAAAATAACAGTCCAGTTTTGACTTGAGAAACTTTCGTGAAGTCTTCCAAACATGGCGATAAGCCCTGAGGCCATCTTGTCCATACCTTGAATATATATAATCATGCGGGTTGCTTCTACAGAGCTTCAATTTAATATTTAGGAGAAATCCAATGACAAGGAGAAATGTAAATGCCATGAAAAGTCTTCTTTAATGCGCAACGTTTCGAGCAATACGCTCATCTTCAGGCTGTTTAATAACAATGTGAAATTAAAATCAATATTGAATGAAAAACAAGACAGAAAATTTCTATAACCTATTCATAAAGGCAAATTTTAAAAGACTGAGAAAAGAGGGTTAAATTCTAAGTTATACAGATTTACATATAAAAATTAAGAAGCTATTTTTAAATACATATAGTAAATGTGAAATTAATACACTGGAAAAATTAACAATAGTACACTGGAATAATGAAACTAACTAACCTTTCACTGCAATTTCCGAGGCTAACTGATTTAAGCAAAGGCAAGACGGGAAAACAAGAGATGGCGAGGGCGATTGGGGAAGGGGGGATTATAAGGAATTGGGGAAGGAGGAGGATTATAGCAAATTTAGGGGGACGGCTGATAAGTCAACATTTAGAGTAGGGGACAATGTTTTAATGAAAAGCGATTCTAAAATTCTTAGTGAGTTGGGACAAGTATTACAACCAAGAATTTTAAAATTGTCTAAAGTGACATCAGTTTTACATTTATACTGTGTTCCCGAATGCTCGAAACTTCTTTAGTTTTTAAAATTTTACCTGTTCGGCCACTTATTCCCATATGCGAATAAAATCTAGCCCTGAGAGAGCGAACAGTGCTGCCAATGTAATTCCCAAGGAGACACCTAGGGCAGGTAAATAAATATACAACACCGCTACGCAACGAGTCAGGGTTCGATCCTTCGCTGAGAAAAAGCTACCTAAAGACGTTTTATTAATAAATATGATGCGGAAATCATATGATAAAAAAATTTCCTTAACAACTTTGTAAATTTAAGCTTAAATTCCTTATTCAAAGGACCCATTTCAGGTACCAAGAAATATTTTATATCCTTCGGCACTGTAATACATGGAAGTTGAGGGCTATAAACATTATTTAAGAAGGATCTAATTAGTTTGTCTACATATTGAACAGGAAAACTATTATTAGTAAAGTATGATCTTAGATTATTAAATTCATCATTGGGCATGAATTTTTTTAGTTTTACTGATTTCAACTATAAGATGTCTTGTATTAAAACTCTCCTGTTCAGAGGATATAATTTGACCTCTAGTTTTACCTTACTTAATGATGAATTTAATAATCTAAGATCATACTTTACTAATAATAGTTTCCCTGTTCAATATGTAGACAAACTAATTAGATCCTTCTTAAATAATGTTTATAGCCCTCAACTTCCATGTATTACAGTGCCGAAGGATATAAAATATTTCTTGGTACCTGAAATGGGTCCTTTGAATAAGGAATTTAAGCTTAAATTTACAAAGTTGTTAAGGAAATTTTTTATCATACTGATTTCCGCATCATATTTATTAATAAAACGTCTTTAGGTAGCTTTTTCTCAGCGAAGGATCGAACCCCTGGCTCGTTGCGTAGCGGTGTTGTATATTTATTTACCTGCCCTAGGTGTCTCCTTGGGAATTACATTGGCAGCACTGTTCGCTCTCTCAGGGCTAGATTTTATTCGCATATGGGAATAAGTGGCCGAACAGGTAAAATTTTAAAAACTAAAGAAGTTTCGAGCATTCGGGAACACAGTATAAAATGTAAAACTGATGTCACTTTAGACAATTTTAAAATTCTTGGTTGTAATACTTGTCCCAACTCACTAAGAATTTTAGAATCGCTTTTCATTAAAACATTGTCCCCTACTCTAAATGTTGACTCATCAGCCGTCCCCTAAATTTGCTATAATCCCTCCTCCTTCCCCAATTCCTTATAATCCCCCCTTCCCCAATCGCCCTCGCATCTCTTGTTTTCCCGTCTTGCCTTTGCTTAAATCAGTTAGCCTCGGAAATTGCAGTGAAAGGTTAGTTAGTTTCATTATTCCAGTGTACTATTGTTAATTTTTCCAGTGTATTAATTTCACATTTACTATATGTATTTAAAAATAGCTTCTTAATTTTTATATGTAAATCTGTATAACTTAGAATTTAACCCTCTTTTCTCAGTCTTTTAAAATTTGCCTTTATGAATAGGTTATAGAAATTTTCTGTCTTGTTTTTCATTCAATATTGATTTTAATTTCACATTGTTATTAAACAGCCTGAAGATGAGCGTATTGCTCGAAACGTTGCGCATTAAAGAAGACTTTTCATGGCATTTACATTTCTCCTTGTCATTGGATTTCTCCTAAATATATATATATATATATATATATATATATAATATATATATATATATATATATATATATATATATATATATATACACACACATATATATATATATATATATATATATATATATATATATATATATATATATATCAGGTTGTAACAAATTCTGCTCGATTAGAAAATGGACGATAGATAATAGCATAACCTCAAGATAATGTGAAATAGTTTTAGGAATGTTGCAAAATACATGCGGCGACAGGTTCGCACATGTTTTATCACGATACAGAATGATACAGAATGACTTAGGCTAGTGTAGGATTAGGCTAATGAATATTTTCTCCACATGATTTGTCACAAGCGAATCTTCAACATCGAATCGATATTTGCCCATCACTGCATTCTCGGCAAAGGCACCGTTTTTGAATCGGATCGTCACTGGGGATGAAAAATGGGTCCTCTATAACAATATTAAGCGTCGACATCAGTGGCTTAGCCATGAAACAAAGCCTGAACCTCAGCCAAGGAATGGACCACATCCAAAGGAAATTTTGCGATGCGTTTGGTGGGATATGCAAGGAATTATTAATTTTGAGCTTCTGCCGGATAACCAAACAATCACAGCTGAAGTCTACTGCCAACAACTCCAACGATTGAAGATGGCATTATAAGAAAGATGTCCCGCATTAATTAATCGCAGAGGTGTTCTATTCCACCAGGATAACGCGCGACATCACACTGCTCGAATCACCACTGCCCAATTGGAGGCATTTGGTTGGGAGAAAATGTCTCATCCACCTTATTCTCCGGACATCGCACCTTCAGACTACCATTTATTCAGAAGTCTGCAACACCACCTAGATGGACAAAAGTTGCAATCCAGGGAAGCTATCGAAAACGAAGTGATCGCTTTTTTTTCAACTCGAAACCAAGGGATTTCTTCGAACGTGGCATAAAAAGCTTCTCTACAGGTGGGAGGAGGTTATAGAAAAAGAAGGGAATTATATTGATGATTAATTTGTCATTATGTCATTTAATGTTTATTGTGAATAAACTAAAAATTCGAGCAAATTTGTCCTTATAGGTACTTTAATTTTTGCTCTGAATTAACTAAAAAATCGAGCAGAATATATGTTACAACCTTATATATATATATATATATATATATATATATATATATATATATATATATATATATATATATATATATATATATATATGTCAATGTCTAAAATTAGGCACTTTGTAAATTGAGTGAAATTTTAAGCAATGTGTCAAATTGTGATACACGCCAACCCTAACCAAACCTTAGGAATTTTTAGGTAACATATTGGGAAATACCAGTGGGCATGCATACGCAGCATTACCAGAAAGGTTAAATTAGGTCAGGTTAGGTTTTGTGTCTATCACAATTTGGTACATTGTTTAAAATTTCAGTAAATTTACAAATTGCCTGATTTTCGACATTGACATATATATATATATATATATATATATATATATATATATATATATATATATATACACACACACACACACTGTGTATATATATGTGTGTGTGTGTGTGTGTGTGTGTGAGAGAGAGAGAGAAATACGTACACGAAAGAGGCACAAATAAACAAATCAAAAAGTAAAGTTGAAATACACTCGGACCTCGCCAATTCGGCACTCAGTATTTTGTATATCGCGATAATTCAGCTATTTTTCTGCCGAAATATCAGGCAAATTTCACCAAATCTTCCGAAATTTTCCTGATATTTCGACACGCAGAAAAATAGCCGAATCATCGCGATATCTGAAATACCGAGTGTCGAATTAGCGGGGTCCGAGTGTACTCATTTTTAAAGGAGCCGATTTTAATTCGATTTTGATGAACGTGAAACAAAACCTCCAAAAAATAAAGGAAATAAATTTGAGTTTAGTTTTGATGAAAAAGAAAGAGAAAATAAAAAGCTTAAAATAATTAAAATTTCAACACTATAAATATATTAATTGCTTGAAATTTTAATATTCATTTTATAAAATGGAAGAAAAATGACATTACAAAAAAAGAAAGAAAAAAGTTACGGTCAAGTTACGTTCAAGTTACGGTCAAATGTTTTGTAACAACGTATCAGAAGAAGACAGATTTTCAAGAGAAAAAAAAATTATATAGGACCTTTTTATGGGATTTATTGCCTGCCAGTAAAGCTTATCATTATCATCATTATCATCATTATCATTATCATCATTATCATTAAAATACACGCTTACTCGAGAAAAGCACTCGAAAGGAGAAGGGTGTTTTAGAGGCAATGATATGATAATACACAAAAATGAAATTCAGGGATTCTACCAACATCCCAATTTGACACCAAAGGACGAAAACACATTCTAGAGAAATAGAAAGTAGTTGAAAGGTTAAAAATTCAATGGTTCTTCACCCCTGGGTCGCGACCCATAAGTGGGTAGCCAAGCCATTTTAAGTGGGTAATTAAATTGTCATTTATCATTTATTTATGTTATCCTTAATCATTTTACCATTAATTATTCATTTTATTATCTATTACGAGTGAACTGTTTGAAGCCATGGGTCGTCGAGCTAGCCCCGCGACCAGAATTTGGGTCGCATCCTAAAAAGGTTAAGAACCACTGGGTTAAATTAATATAAATTCAAAGAAAACAAAGTAGGACCGTATGAACGTCACAGTAAAGCAAATTAATTGGAAAATTCATACTTCAAAAGGGGTCTGTATCGAAGGAGTGACATTTCAAAGGAGTGACATAACAAAGGAGTGACATAAATACCGTAACGAAGGAGTGACAGAATTGTTAAAATTAAGATTTTATTTCAAAAACTAGAAACCTAACCTAACTTAACCTAGCCTAACCTAACCTAACCTAACAGTTGCAAGCCTCTCTTCCCTCTGGATTTGTTCTTTCTTCTTCTTTGTTGGTATTTTCGTGTCACTCCTTTGAATTTTATCTCCGATTTGTCACTCCTTTGTTATGTCACTCCTTCGTTATGTCACTCCTTTGAATAGGACCGTTCAAAAGAGATCCTCACAAGAAATACCGGGTCAATCCCAGAATAGGCACCTGATGTACCTCAATCCCAGATGAAGCACGTGCGTTCAACCTCAATCCCAGAATAGGCACCTTGCAAGGAATTAAATAAAAAAAACCTGATAAACTGGTAAGAATAGCAAAACTAACCAAAAAAGCAGAAGATATAGCAAAAGATTAGGTTAGGTTAGGTTAGGTTAGGTTAGGTTAGAGTTGATTTTTTCAAATATTGATAAAAACAATGAAATTATATCTCTAAAAACTGTTTATATTTTTTTCTCCTCAATCCAGATTAAGCACCTGTGTTTTGCCTCAATCCCAGATTAAGCACCTAAAAATGATTTCAGGTGCCTATTCTGGGATTAATCCGAAATACCCACAAATTGTGGAAAGCAAAATACAGGGTTGGACAGAAAGTAGCTCTTTGACAGTTGTTAAAAAAAACCCAAAAGTAACAAATGATTTTCCGTTTTCTTCATTCTAAGTGTATTTCTTTCTTATGGAAAGGATCTTGTCTCATTATTGGGATATTAAGTTTTGCGAACACACACACACACACACACACACACACACACACACACGAAACATATATATATAAATAATTATATATATATATCATTTAAATACTCTTTCATTTTAAATATAAAAGCTTCATCACAGTTTATTAAATAATATTTCTAACTTCTTCGCTTTTATAGAGTTTAAGGGTTACCTCTTTTCAATTCTTTTACAGTAGTTTCGCTTTCAGCTGAAAAAGTTGGTGAGTAGCAGGTGGTGATTACGTGGAAAGATTACAAAAACAGAACGTTGGATTAAAAGCTGGGAACAATTGAGGGGAGAGAACGAGAGAGAGAGAGAGAGAGAGAGAGAGAGAGAGAGAGAGAGAGAGAGAGGAATAAAAATCGAAACAAATATAGTTTTACGTGCTGATTTTGTTTCTGAGGGTCTCTCTCTCTCTTTCTTTCTCTCTCTCTCTCACACACACACACACACACACACACACACACACACATATATACGGTATATATATATACTATAAAAAGGGAGTCCCATCCGTCTGTGCTTGATACAATGGGTTCGGATGTGAAGCTTAAGATTTTCGTTGCTACGTTCTTTTTTATAGTTTTATTGACTGAATAATTGACCCCCCAATTGCGGAAGGGTCAATTATTCGGTCAATAAAACTATAGAAAAGAACGGAGCAATGAAAATCTTAAGCTTCACATCCGAATCCATTGTATCAAGATTTGTGAAACTTAAGATTTTCATGGCTGCGTTCTTTTCTATAGTTTTATTGACCGAATAATTGACTCCCAAGTAATTGGTGAGGGGGGGGGAGTGCAGGCCTCTCAATTACTGAGGCCTAAGGCCCCATCCCCCGCAGGTCTAGCTAAATGAACCAATAGGGCCCACTTTTGCTAGTATATATAAAATGTGTTTGATCCTCATGCGTTTAACTGGTCAATGTCGAGACCAAATTATGTTCATCAAGTTTTTAAAAGAATAACATTATTATTTCTTTAATCTGTTTTAAACAAGTGACGGTCCCCATCCAACAACCACTCACACCCACTGTCTCTTATTTTCGCTAATCGACGAGAAGTGGTGTTGCTATATATTATTTATCCTTAAGCATTTAAAAAAAAACCCTACAAATTGGTCCATTTTTTGGCTAAAAAAAAAATTACCTACAATCTTTCAACCATTTTATGCAACAAGGAGGGGTGGGGGTTAGCCCCCCCCCAAATTGCATAAAGGGGGGGTGAGGGTTTTTTGGGGGGAGAAGGAGAATGGCCTCCCTCAAAGGGGTAACCCTAACGCGCCCTCGCCGTAGGCGAGTTTGCGAAGCACAAGCCCCAGCCCGTAGGGCAGGGAGCCGAAGGCTTTGCTTGTATATCATAAAAAATTCTCATTTCCCAAATGAATTGGAGTGAGAAGGTAGACATGCCAGGATGTAAAAACAGATAAAGAAGAAGAGAAAAGGTAGAAATTAAAGCATACACATTCATTCACACCAGTAGAACAGCACCAGCACCCCTACATAGATACACTCCATATCTGCGGAGTTTCAGTTGCTATATGGTGGTAGAGCTTCCAGGCTTTGTCAAAAATAAAAGAGACACTGTCCCGAAATAACAAACCTCCATTCCATCCTATTTGTAACCTACCTCTCGTGCATCACCTTGATGAAGTTCACGCTTCCTCATACAATCATTCACCATGTCCATCCACCTTCTCGGCCTCCCTCTCCTCCTCATACCTTCGTCAACACTCTTATACACTCTTTTCACAACTCTTTCATCTTCCATTTTTTCCAATATGTACAAATCACCTTAACAAATTTTCCTCAATTTTCACTTCCACAAACTTTCGCACACATCTTTTATTATGTAGCAACAAGGGGACCAAGGGCGAGCGCCCACATAAGTGATTCCTGCATAAAAGAAGGAGAGAGTCGAAAACAAGGTCTCCAAAGCTCGATGATCCACTTTCTATAAATTTTGAAAAGATTGTGTAGTGTGCAAGTCAGATGTATGTGTAGTGAGGAAGAGAAGGAGAAGCGTGTGTGTGTGTGTGTGTGTGTGTGGTGTTGTTGAGTGTGTGTGTGGAGACTGTTTCCAGGGTAAATGAGACACGGAAAAGGATCAGCTAAAGGGGACAGTGACAAGAGAAAAGGGAGTTCCAGCACTCCTGTCTCCTGTCTAACGTTCCCTCCCCGGAGTACTTCCTTGATCGATTGGTGTCTACAATCTCCTTCTCTGTCCAGAACTACGAGATTTCTCACTGTATCAATTCGGTGCACGCCACGCATACTTCTTGTTATTTATCTCAACCGCGCTTACCCAAAACCTTCTTACCCTTTCATGCCATGTCAATGTTTCATGCCCATATAAAAGTGTCAGTATTGACACACCTTTATGTAAATATCTCACAGTATCTCTACCCAGTGTCCGCCTCCTCACAACCTCTTTCAGCTCGCCCGCCACCTTTCTCCCCTTAATTCATTCTTCTACCACTTTCATCCACACTTGTACCTCTTTTGTCCCAAACACATCCCAAATACTTAAAAGACTCTACCGCCTCTTGTGTTTCACCCTTTACCATCACATGACAGTCCAGATTTCCATTACTCTCCACATTCAATAATTTGCTTTTACCCGTATTCACTTTCAGCAGTCTTCTTTCACACACCGCGACAAAACTCTTAACAGCTTCTTCCATATCATACTCTTTTTTGAGCAAATAACACAGCATCATCCATCCGCATACAACAGATTCGACAGGCTCCACCTATTCCCATCACACACCAGATTCAATCCTCTTTCAAACATTCGCACTTTCACCTCCCTCATCACTCCATCCATAAACCGACTGAACAGCCACAGGGACATCACATATCCTTGATGCACAAGAACACTTATATTAAACTATTCACTCAGTTCTTATTTAATCCACACATGCACTACTTCCATCATAGAAACTTTTCACCGCATTCATACTAAAATTTCATGGTTATATGTACCGTATTTGCCGAGATATGAAGGATTTACAAGGTTTCCCTTTTTTTGCCGACCCGATAATGCAGTAATAGTGTAAATGGAGAATTTCCAGTGGCATAAAGAAATGTTCAATAAATCCGTAATTTCCATTAGTTTTCTTTGAAACCGCTCACCATATAGGAAATTTACTTAGTTGTGGGGTGTGAAAAAAATAATGAAATCTGACCATAACTTTGGATTTTACAGCCAAAGTCGAGGTCTCCCTTTTTTTTGGTCACCCGATATATATAATTCAAAATTTAGCATGTGTGCAAAATATATAATTTTAACTTTAAAATAAGTAAAAAATTAACTCTATAAATAAAGTTGTCCGCGGAAAGGACAAAAGACTGAAATTTTTTTCCCCAAAAAAATCATCATTTTATTGCATTTAAGACCTTAATTCACGTTTTATACTTCGGTGTTAATTTCGCTTAAGAAATAGAGCGATTTCGGGGGTTATAAAAACGCTTGTAATTACCGTAATTTTCTTTATGAACAGGATTAAAAATAAAATCATGTATTTTCCTCTCCCTTTTATTGGATTTAATGTTCATGTATCAGTTTTGTATGTATATGTGTACAGAGAGAGAGAGAGAGAGAGAGAGAGAGAGAGAGAGAGAGAGAGAGAAACGTTAATGATTCGTTGTTTAATAACAAAAGGAAATGAATATTATAAAAAAATCAAGTTCGACCATAAATGAAGAATATAATTTCATATTTTTTATGTCTTCCTTTTGCAGACAATACAGCAACCACCCTCTCATGGTACTGATTCAATCAGTGCCATAAGGGTATTTTGGGTGATGTTGTTTCAGCCCTGTTGTATAATTTCTCTCAGATCAGTAGAGTTGTCACGATTGTCCTTTTCTTTTACAGATGTGAACATTGTCCATAACACATAGTTGGACTCAGATCAGGTGACTGTGGAGACCATTTTCATAATGGTCAACAGGTTCCGTCCTTCGTTATGTTTCAGATAATTCATGAAAAGATTGAATTTGAGCTTTGGGTCATTTATTACTTGTCGGAAAATGAAGGTTAAACTCATAGACGTTGCCCACTTGGTAAATTAAGATGGACTAGTATTGTTCTTTCATTATAGTACCAATGACTCTTACGATGTCTCCAATACCACAAACCATACCATTATAGGGCCCCAGCATGTTTTACAAGAGGTTTTAAACAGTGCAGGATCAATTTCTCATAGAATCTGCGCCTCTTGTATTGCCCTATGTGCGTACCAAATAAATCAGTTTGGGCCACATCTGTAAAATGGACTTTTTATCAGTCTACAACACTAAAATCCTCGTATTTCTTGATCCCGTGCAGTTGTTTCTTGATGTTCCCTTCTTTCGAATGTCTTTTCAGTGCAGTGGATCAAAAATATGAGAATTTTACTGCTGAAGACAGGTTATGAGCCATGATTCATATAGTGTATGAATACGCTATTTGGACAAGACCATAACATCGACACTCTAAAAAGCTAACTTAATCCAATCTAACCTAGCGTAACTTAACTTATGTTAACCTAACCTAACGAACCTAATCTAATTCGCAATATAATTCTCGATAGAATGTCAAGTCGATTAGATGTCGTAACCTCGCACTATATACTGTAGTGATTAACTTCTTCATTATTATAATTCCTTATTTACTCTACTTTCTACTCTTTATTCAATTTCTCTTCTACCATTTATTATTCTCTTTACACGCTTTTCACTCGCTTTTCGCGTACTGTATAAAAATATGATATCCGGCCGAGTCGAAAACCGTTAATAATGCAAATGGAGACTGGGGTTAATTATAAGCTTCATTACGCTTTTTACTACTTTATTAATGCCGAAAAGACTTAGTTAAACGGGGTAATGCGAGGGGGGCATTTAATTATAATACTTAAGTCGGGAGAGACACAAAAGAATAGCCTAAATTCACAATTACATTCTAACACCAAAAGACACCTTCGTAAACGCAACGCCGCCCCGTGACTGGAGGGCATTTCTACCAAGCCTCCGCTTGGGCCCACTCCTGGTTGCCAACCAGTATTTTATTATAATTTTAATAAACAAACCAATATTTATCTTAATTTTACATTTATTAATTATTCTTATCTTCTTTATTAATTTCTTATAACCAAAACGTTCTAATTAAATATAATTTTAATATAAACCAAACATTCTAATTTTTAATTAGACATTACTACAATACGAATTCTCATCTAGAACTGTGTATACTAGAACTAATAACCATACTAAGTCCTAGCGTATCGTTTATAAGAAACACGTTTTATTATAAAACTAGATTTGCCATCTATCTATAATGTAACGAATAGTGAGTTGTATTGTGAATGATACTGTAGCTAGATAAAGAATGTGGCTCTAAAGCAGCTGGTGCTATGCTAGAACTTAGAAATTACAAATTAACTTATTGGTGTAAAAAGTACAGATTTATTTTTCCATAACTTTTCTCAATAATAGAATCTGTTAACGTGTTAAGAGGAATGTTTAAATGAACTATACTACTATTACCTCTACTACTACTACTACTACTACTACTACTACTACTATCACAGCACTCATTATAATGTATAGGACTTTGTCATGATAAAATGAGCACTCTTATAACAGACATAGGCTTCATTACAGACGCAGAATAAATTTTTAAAATGGATACGGAAATGGAAGAGACTTAATTAATATCGAGTACCTTTTCCACGATCCTCAAGATGGCTAAACACATCACGACAGAGAAACAATGAGTTACTGTGTCATGACCAGAGGTGGAAAGTATGTAAGTACGTAATCGTAATCGTATTTTTTAGGAAAGTATGTAATCATAATCGTAATCGTACTTTTAAGGAAAGTATGTAATCATAATCGTAATCGTACTTTTAAAGAAAGTATGTAATCGTAATCGTGCTTTTCAGGAAAGTATGTAATCGTAATCGTGCTTTTAAGGGAAGTATGTAATCATAATCGTAATCGTACTTTTAAAGAAAGTATGTAATCATAATCGTAATCGTACTTTTAAAGTATGTAATCGTAATCTTGCTTTTCAGGAAAGTATGTAATCGTAATCGTGCTTTTAAGGGAAGTATGTAATCATAATCGTAATCGTACTTTTAAAGAAAGTATGTAATCGTAATCGTGCTTTTCAGGAAAGTATGTAATCGTAATCGTGTTTTTTAGGAAAATATGTAATCGTAATCTTGCTTTTCAGAAAAGTATGTAATCGTAATCGTGCTTTTCAGGAAAGTATGCAATCGTAATCGTGCCTTTTTGATTCTGAAGTGAGTTTATTTCATCAATGTCCAACATGAAATCTCAAAACAAGCTCCGCTACTGTGACAACTTAACGAAGCGGTTGGGAGAGTCTGTAGATCGTCGCCTCATTTCCTTTTTACATATCGATGACTACCGCGTCTCGTCGTCCCTACATCCTCGCTTCAAAATGCACTGGTTCAAAAATCATGAAGAAAAAGATGAATTAATAAACCTAGTCAAGTCCCTAATTGTGAAGAAATCACGCGCTGAAGAAGAGGAAGATGGTAGAAATCAGAAAGAGGAAGAAGGAGGAGAGGAAAACCCCAAACGGCCAAAGCTCTTATGCTTCATGGAGCAAGCTCCCATACCTCAACGCATCAGGCGGCCATCTTCGCGTGAAGATGACGTTGATAACTATGTAAAGGAAAATCTATTACCGCATTCTTTTATCCCTCTAGAATACTGGCGTGGTTACAAGAACTGCCCCTGAAAGAATTTAGCCCGCGAGAATCTTGGAGTCACAGCGACCTCCGCTCCTTCTGAATGTGTTTTCTCCATCGCAGAGAACTTTTACCGGTAGAGGCGGTTGAGCTCGGACGCTAATACCTTCCGTGCATTATTGATGATCAAATGCAACGTCGAATTGTCCTTGAAAATGTGATATG
>JAJOZX010000105.1:440000-515000 GCA_023014485.1 Bathynomus jamesi
CAAATTACGTATTGATTAGACAGTCAAAATGGCTGGTGGGGCAGTCAGAATTTGCGAAATATGTTTTTATTTACGTAATTTTTGGATGACTTCTAAGCAAAATGCAATAAATAAACGGAAAACTTTCTCTGGTTGAATATGAGCAGCACAGTTATGTAACACTGCGATCTTTGAACTGCTCTCTGACTACTAAGTTTTACTAAGTTTTTTTTGTAACTGAGTTCTAAACTCAGTTATTAACTAGTATCCAGCTATTTTTTGAAAAACTTAGTAACTAAGTTTTTTTTTTGGGGGGGGGCGAGGTCGAGTAGACCGAAAGGTCTTTGAGGCTTCCTCTTGTCTTTGTAATTCTTGTAACTATGTAATTAAGTTCTTTCGTAATTACCCCAAAACTGCTTACAAGCTCATAAATAAACGAGATATTGCAATA
Organism: Bathynomus jamesi; assembly: GCA_023014485.1. Taxonomy (NCBI): domain Eukaryota; kingdom Metazoa; phylum Arthropoda; class Malacostraca; order Isopoda; family Cirolanidae; genus Bathynomus; species Bathynomus jamesi. The sequence continues at coordinate 440,431 of JAJOZX010000105.1, forward strand.
CTGAAAGCATACAAATGGCTTTTTACGTCTAAGTAGAGGAAATGAAAGATGAAGTCAAACTGGTCTCGACTACAATCCCTGAAACTCTGCTCTCTGGAAAGAAGACGCGAGCGTTATGCAATAATATACATATGGAAAATACACGAAGGGATGTTGCAAACTTTAGAAGCGAAATAGAAATGCAATGCAATAGGGAAGAAGTAGATTCTGTATGTCCCAGTTGGAAAATACTGTCACAATACGCGACCATAATTCTTTAACTTGCTGCCAAAAGAACTGGCGAATCTCAGCATCCCAACCTAACTACCTACAGAAATAAACTGATAGATTCCTGTGTAAAATCCTGACAGCACTCGTAGTTGGCTATGAGGACAGGATGAAAGTAGAAAGTAACTCTCTCCTTCAGTAAAGTCCCAAATAAGCAGGAATCGTATAGGGTTCGAATACAGTTCGATCCTGAATATACCGTAACTACTGTATTGTGCAAAAGAAAACCCGAGTCAGCCACTTGACCTACATCCAGTCCCATTATCAAGGCCGCGAGTGTGTATATATTATATATATATAATATATATATATAGATATATATATATATATATATATATATATCATAATATATATGTGTGTGGTGTATATATATATATATAAGCAAAACATGCCCCCACCAGGATTTGTACCAGCACCTCTTAAGTAAAAGGCGAGGTACTGACCATCACGCTGCGATAGGGCAAAAGTTGGTACAACCTGGCGTTGTACAAACGTTTTCGAGTCGAAAGATTAAATTGAAATGTTGCATTACCTCGAGTGCATGGAACATTAGCCCGAAAACACTCCTAAACGCAAAAGCGTATGTGTTCCCTCGGCTGTTGCAATATACGCCAAGTGTACAAACTTTCACTTGTCGTAGCGTGTTGCTCAGAGCCCTAACTTTTTACTCATGCCTGTTCGTGCATGATATTCCATATCATCGATATAGTGATGAAGGAATATCGATGAAACCACCTTTATTTAATGAAACGATAGTGACCTGTCAATTTCGAAATAGCAATTTAAATTACCTAAATTTCAATATTTATATCGAATAGGGGTTGAAAATGAGTACTGATGTAAATTCATTATTCATTAAATAGAGAAATAACATTATATCCTCATCATTTAGGAAAATATATTTTGGAAATACTGATCGCACTTTATTTTCCTAAAATATTGTTGAACCAAGAGTACATCAACATTAATTTATGAACTGTCACAAATATCAACACATTGCAATGATATCAGCTATGCATCAGCAGTTGATCGTACAACCTCTACACGATATATATATATATATATATATATATATATATATATATATATATATATATATATATATATATATATATATATATATATATATATATCGTGTAGAGAAGCAAAATAATTCCATAATGATATTTCTCATGCAATATTAAAAAAGTTTTTGTTCCCTGTAATGAAATCTTGGAGCAGTATACGATCCCTTATAATTATAAATACCAAAACTATGACTTTTACAAATGTCTTTGGAAGAATATAGCTATGTTTATTTGTTAAAAAATGGCAAAATTCGCGATTATTCATCTATTCCAATAACCGAAAAATATGAAGTAATGATATACGAGTTGCAATTCATATTTTGAGACGGTTTCGATTTCTTCTGAGTTTTGTAGTTGTCTTCGAGTTACTCTTTTGTATGATAGTCATTGTGGATTTGAAATATTATCGCATCAATTCGATATGCACAAAGTGCAGCAAAGAAAGACAGGGACATATATACACGCTGTATATATATATATATATATATATATATATATATATATATATAGAGAGAGGGAGAGAGATGGATGGAGAGATAGGAGATAGATACATACGGTACACAGATCAAAAGATGGATGGATAGAAACATTGGTTGTAGATAGATAGATAGACAGGTAGATAGGTAGAGAGATATAGATATATAGATAGATGAATAGATGGATGGAGTGATAGTTGATAAATACATACACAAATAAAAAGATGGATTGAGAGATAGATGATATATAAATGATATACAAATAGATGACTGGATGGATCGATAGATAGATAGATAGATAGATAGATAAATGGATGGAGAGATAGGTGATAGATAAATAGATAAACAAATAGATGAATGGATGGATGGAGAGAGAGAGAGATGTAGGATAAATAAATAAATAAAACTGCCAGATATATCATATACATGCCTATGAGTAAGGTGAGATAAAAGAAAAATACATTATGTATGAGATAGTAAAAGAGAGAGAGAGAAAAAAAACAAAAAGAAGGATTGAGTAGGCTCTTGTGTATGGAAACAAAGAAAGCAAATCCATTGTTTCTCTCTTGCATGCTTCAATGAAACAAAACATCTATCAAGTTAAAAGAAAAATATATGCACAAATTGCAAAACCAGCTTTGCGTATCAATTGAAAGGATGTTAAAATAGAGGTTATCCGCACTGAACAGCGTTTGATAAATGACTTCCAACCCAGACGAATGTCAGCAATGTCATTTAAAAATAAATTAGAAAATGGAGATTTTAGGGTAAGCTAATATAAATGAATTGCGGAAAACTTATCAAGTGTTATTATGACACAGAAAAAGGTCGACTCGGATTATAATGGGTTTTGAATTCATTTTTACAGAACACGATTTTGAAAAAATTTCATCAGTGACCTACAAAGAGTTATTATAACGTTGATTTGGTGCGTTAATAGTAAAAAAAAAATATATATATATATATATATATATATATATATATCGGGTGATTCATAAGTCTGTTACCACTGTAATGGTGAAATATTTTCTGTGTTTCAGATTGTTGACTTGTGAAAATAAATGGTCAAGGATAGGGCATAGGGTATATGCATCAAAACCTCGTAATGTCAATGATTTAAAAGAAAGGATTTCCACTGTTAATTTCTAATGTGTAATTGTGTAAAAATAACCTCAAATAAAAAACCACAGGTTACTCTGGTTTGTAGTTATTTTTTATTCACCATTACAGTGGTGACATACTTATGAATCACCCTGTATATATATTTTTCGTTGTTTACTTTAATTAGTTCTGAGAATTATGTAGGTTAAAATGACATTACGTACATAAATATACATGCGCTTACGTACGTACAAGCAGTTTTATTCTGACAGTGAACAATTTTTAAGTTTTACAAAGTCTCTGAGAAAAAAGTGACAAGCCCAAGGTTCCATAAATTCAGAACACTTCGTATATATATATATAGGGTGTCTGTAAAGTCACTGTGCAGTAGAAGGTAAATCCAGTGCACAGTGACTTTACAGACACCCTGTACTTTAAAAAATTAAGACAGAATAGAAAAGTTCGGTGAAAAGAAGTTTGAACGCTCTCTCTCTCTCTCTCTCTCTCTCTCTCTCTCTCCTCACACACACACAACACACACCACACACACCACACACACACACACACACACGCGCGCGTATGTATGTAATATTATATATATATATATATATATATTTACGAGGGGCGTTCAGAAAATAAGTTTACACGGCGTATAATTTCGTAACTAAAGGACCTACACTGATTATATTTGTATTAGGTGAATTCGTTAATCATTGTTGGCAACACTGCACGTCGATTCGGCTGCCATCTACCGTACATTGGTTATATGAGTCAGTTGAACATGGCGGCTCGACTGGAGCAGTGTCCTGCCCTACGGAGCAGTCCAGGACGTTTACGTTTAGTGTTCGCTCGTAAACGTTCCAGTGTCGAACAATATGCAGCTTCATTGATTGTTGTGCCTTTTTGCATGAAGTCTGCGAACAAAACGCCTTTATGGTCCCAAAACACGGCAACCATCACTTTGCCAGCGGACCTGACAAACTTGAACTTATTTGGTCGCGGGGACCCAGGGTGTTGCCATTCCATGCTGGCACGTTTTGTTTTCAGAGTACGGTGATGAACTCATGTCTCGTCTCCTGTGACAATGCGCTCGAGAAATTCTTGATCACTGACAGACTCGGAATATCGTTGCAGAAATGACAGGGCACTGTTCCAGTCGAGCCGCCATGTTCAACTGACTCATATAACCAATGTACGGTAGATGGCAGCCGAATCGACGTGCAGTGTTGCCAATAATGATTAACGAATTCACCTGATACAAACATAATCACTGTAGGTCCTTTAGTTACGAAATTATACGCCGTGTAAACTTATTTTCTGACCGCCCCTCGTGTGTATATATATATATATATATATATATATATATATATATATATATGCAATAGGGGTATCATTATTGGTCAAAATGTGAAATTTACTTTTGAGAATGTTTAAATGAAACAATATTTACTGTCGAACAAAATCGAAGAGAAGAAACACAATAAAATCGAAAGTAGGAGAGTTTTGTTTGTGTTCGAAAGAGAATTTTCAAGTCTTCGAGACTTTATTTCGAAATTTCGATTCTTCGATTCGATTTTAAATAAAAGAATCAGTCAAGTTTTTTCTCCAAACGTTGCCCTAATAAAACGCCCACTATATATATTATATAAATTAAAAACATAAAGGAAAAAAATTTAAAAAATATATTAAAAGGCTAAAAATTCTGGAAAACTTTTCGAAGAGGACTTCCTTCTTCATTCAAGCGGAAATGTAAACGAAAGTACAAGACAACAATTAGAAAGGAATTAAGCATGAACATCATACCTCGGAAAGTTGAAACCGCCAAAAGATACTTCGCACAAAGGATTCTTTGAACAATAAAAATTAGTTAAAATATCTAAATAAAACGAGCCATTTTTTATATTAAAGCTATCAATATTTTTTTTATAAGATAAGATTCAATTAGTTTTCTCTTCTCATCATTGTCAACATTTAAAAGAATATAGAAATTACGAGTATTAACGTCAATGGTACGATTGTCTTCAAGACAGGGATTGCCGGATAGTCGGGACGATGGATATTTAATTTTCTGCCTCAAAAAACATAAAGATTGGTAGGAGATGGAGTTTACTCTGAAATCTCAGAGGTCGTGAGCGTTGTCCCACGAGGTACAGTATTAGCTCCCTTGCTGTTTATAATAATAATTGCAGATATTGATGCAGATATTAATGACAGTGTCTTAGCGTATTTTGTGAATGATACAAAGTTATGCAAGGAAATGTGAAATGGCTCAGGACGGTACCAGATGAGCCGGGTGTGCGTGGCTATGTGCTGTGGAGAGCGCAACAGAGCAACTCGCTCCTCTACCAAGCCAGGACTAGAGGCGGGGTTACCAGCTTCACCTACGTGTGAAGAGAGACCAACGCACGAACTGCTACGAGGACATACAAAAATTACAAAACTACATTGAAATATGCAAGTGGGCGGAAGACAACAATATGAAGTTCAACAAAGAAAACTTCGAGCTTATAGATATGATAACAAAAGGAGCTACAAAATAAAAAGGATACAAAATACTACAAGTCAATTAACATCAAAACCATAAATCAGGGATCTTGGCATAATACTGTCATCAGATACACGATTCAGTTAACACAACAATATTAAAATTATAAGAGCTGGAAAAATAATGGGATTTATCTGAAGGAGCTTTCGTAGCATAAAAGCAAAAAATCATTAGGGAGGAGTTTAGTCCTGCCCATAATTGAATATTGTTCAGTACTCACCTTACAGAAAACGAGACATTGTAAAAATAGAGGCCACACAAAGGACTTTTACGTCTAAGATAGGGGAAACGAAGGGCGAAGACTACTGGTCTCGACTACAAACCTTGAAACTCTACTTCCTGGACAGAAGAGTGAGCGATATACTCTACAATAATATACATAAAAATTACTCGAGGAATGTGTCCTAAACTTTAGAAATGAAATAGAAACATACTGGAATGAGAGAAGAGGTAGAATCTGTACTGTCCGAACCGGGAGTGGGGGTTACAGGGTGCCATGAAAATGTAGATGGAAAATACCCTCAGAATACGTGGCCCAAACTTTTTCAATATACTTCCGAAAGAACTGAAGAACATTCAGCAACACCAACCTAAAAAACTTCAAGAACCAACTAGACAAGTTTTTGTGCAAAGTCCCTGACTAGTCGTGTGTAGCTGTCTACGAGGGCAGGAGGAGAGTGGAAACCAACTCCTCCACCGAATCCCTCAAATGTGCGGGATGCTGCAGAGGGGTTAATCGTCGTTTGAAGACATCAAGTAAGATTCAAGTAAAAAAAAAAATTATATATATATATATATATATATATATATATATATATATATATATATATATTAACCACAAACAACACGCAGTATAATTAACGTAAAGAACGACGCTTGTATAGAAGAACGTTCCGCACAAGATGAGGAGAAAGAACGAACAAATGAATATATATATATATTAGTGATGTAGCGGATGTCATTTTTTTCACATCCGCGGATGCGGATGCGGATGAGGATGTTTGATTTCAACATCCGCGGATGCGGATGTCTACATTTTCGTTATTTTTTAGGATATATTCGAGATTGTTGTGTTTAACGTATATAATAAGTATTTATAGAGAGAGCTGTAGCTATAATGTAGTATAATTGATTAATTGTGCAATAATTGCTGTACTTTTCTCTGAACATATAAAAAATATCAAGCATCTAACTAATATAGAAATCAATCAGTGAATTCGTCTGCAAATAAATTCGTTATATTTTGTTGAGTTTCAGCCACAATTAGAAACCATAATTGTGTTACCAGGATGCGGGACGTGAACCCAACTCAAATGCACCCTACCGACCTCTTTCCCCAACCTCCACCCTTATAGAAAGAGATCTTTAATTAGCTTCATAACTATTTATATTAAGTTTAAAGTTTTATTAGGCATATTTATAAATGAGTAATTAAAATAAAGTAAACTAAGATGTTCATCGTTTAATGTTCAAACTTAATTATAGGAAGGTTATGCTTAAGGAACATTAATTTTTCTGCCTTTTCTGCTGCCAGTCTGTTTCTGTTTTCATCATATATTAATCTAGCACTGCTAAATAATCTCTCGCTTGGTACGTTTGTTGGAGGACAGGCTAACTGTTTCCTTGCAAGTTTACTCAAGTATGGATAGATATTCTGCGTATTTTTCCACAAACTAATAGGATTGTCACATGCAGCCAGGCGTTTTTCTTGGTGATAGCTCTCGATCATTTTTACTACATCTTTTGACATCGCGTAGGTCTCGTCATTGCTGCTTGACTCAAGAAACTGAGAGACAGATTCTGTGATAGATTTGCTTGTTGAAGGTGTTGGTTCTGTCACTGAAACTTTTATTCTTTTGGTGGGTGGCGAAGCGACAGATTCAAGAGATTGAAGCTCTTCAACTGCTTTGCCAAGTGATGATTTAACTCGTTCTAATGTACTAGGTGAAAATAACTTAGCTTTGTAACGTGGATCTAAGTAGGTTGCAAGAGAGTAACTTCATACAAGAACAGCCTCTCGTCTTGTCGCTTGCATCACTTTTGCGCACAATGAACTAGTTCTATTAATATAGTAGAATTTGATAATTTCCGCTTATTAATGACGTTTTATCTCAACGATCCACATCCGCACGACATCCGTAGTCCAAAGTGCGGATGCGGACGCGGACGCGAGAAAATGTGCGGATGTTCCGCGGATGCGGATGCGGATGCGACCTACATCACTAATATATATATATATATATATATATATATATATATATATATATATATATATATATATATATATATATACACAGGGCGTCCCAAAAAAATGTATACACACTTTAACAGCTGATAGCTCAATTGATGTTTCTTTCTTTCCAAGTTAAACCCATTAGAATTAATAATGGCAGTCAGACTAAGCTTTGAACAAAGGAAATTCATTCTAAAATGCTACTAGAAGTGTGAAAACGCAGTTGAAATGCAAAGACAGTTTAGGAGGGAGTTTCAAACAGATCCACCAACGCGATTTACCATCACTCGAATTAGAGATAAGTTTGAAGCCGATGGAACTGTTCAGAATGTCCACAAGAAGCGTTCCGGAAGACCACGGACATCGACAAGCCCCACAAAGCAAGAAAGAGTACTGGAAACGTATCACCAAAGTTCAAGAAAATCTGTGCGGCAAGCGAGTCGTGAGGTAGGAATTTCAGAATCGTCTGTCCAACGCATTTTGAAGCGCTGTCAATGGAAAAGTTACATTCCAAGATTAGTCCATGCTATTAATGAAGATGATCCGGACCGAAGAGTGGGTATTGCGAGTGGTACTTGGCACGATGTGGATGTGGATTGGACGAAGGGGTTTCGTAGAATACCCTCCGCGTTCACCAGACCTCACACCACTAGACTTTTTTTATGGGGATACTTAAAAGACAAAGTCTACGCTATAAAACCTGCAACAGTCGCTGAATTGAGAGCAGCCATTGAACGAGAATGCACACAAATACCAAACGAAATGTTTCGTGATGTTTGCGATTCCATTGCTTCGCGTTATCAGCAGTGCCTGGACCAGAACGGACGTCAGTTTGAAAACAGGCGTTGACAAAACAATTAAATAATGTCTGTAGATTCTATTACATTTTGAAAATGAAATGTATTTTAATAAACACTGCCTTTATAAGTATTTAAAGTGTGTATACATTTTTTTGGGACGCCCTGTATATATATATATATATATATATATATATATATATTATATATATAAACAGGTAAAGATAACTGTAAAGATAACATCAGAAAAATATTAAATAATAAACTGCAGAGTATCGACGACGTCATACAGGAACTAATTCAGAAGCATACGGAAAAAGAAGACGACGACGCAAGAGAAGCGATAAAGGTTAGCTCAAAGTATTTCTATAATTTCGCAACAAGAAAATCGAAAAACCATGCGACTATCGGACCTTCAAAAAACGAGAACAGTGCATTATCTGATGATCTAACAGAAGTATCTGAAATATTAAGAGCTCAGAACGAATCATCTTTCAGTATCCCAAAAACTGACAAACTGATATGCGATAGAAACGCGTTCTTTCAAGAAGAACCACAAGGGGAAAGTATAAGGGACTTCGACTTTACGACGGATGATATTACACAAGCCATAGGGAAACTAAAAGCACACTCAGCGGCAGGACCGGATAAATGGAATGCCACACTGATCAAAAACTGCAAGAATGCAATCGCTGAGCCCCCATACTGGATATGGAGACGATCAACAGACACGGGAGAAATACCAGGCATCCTGAAGAGCGCGAACATAGTCCCAATATACAGGGTGTACATAAAGTCAGGATCTATTTTTGTGAAATAATTATTTTTTTCTATTTTTCTTTTCAGAAGCCCTTAGAATGAATACAGAAGAGCGTGTGGCAATAGTAATTTGGCGAATCGAGGAAAGAAATACAATGACATCAGAGAGAAGTTTAGAAGGAGATTTCATAAGCCGGGGCCAATAGACAAGACAATCCGAAAATTGGTGAACAAATTTAAACGAACTGGATCTGTAAATGATGAAGCAAGATCAGGACGACCGTGTATGTCAGATCTTACCGTGAATGCAGTACGCGGAATTATCACTGAGGAGCCACGTACGTCCGTTCGTGCTGCATCACACAGACTCGGCCTCCCGACGTCATCTGTGCACAAAATTCTGAAAGTTAATTTGTAGAAGAAAAGCTATCATTTGCAGGTTTTACATGATTTACATGAGGAAGATTTCCCTCGACGAAGTGCTGTGTGTGCTGATCTCGTAGAACAAATCTGGAGTAATAATTTAATGGACAACTTTCTTTTTAGTGATGAAGCCACTTTCCATACGTGTGGAAAAGTAAATCGCCATAACTGTCGAATTTGGGCAGATGAAAGACCGAATGATTTCGTCCAAAATTGGGAAAGAGACTCACCTAAAGTTAATGTCTGGATGGGTTTAACAAAATCTAAGGTTTATCGTCTTTTTTTCTTTGCTGAAGCTACAGTTACGGGGCTTATTTATCGGGACATGTTGCAGCAATTCCTTGAACCTCAGCTGATTGGGGGATAGGATTGTTAGTACCGTCGTCTATCAACATGATGGTGCTCCTTGTCACTATGCCAAAATTGTTCAGGATTATCTAAATGGACGTTTTCCAAATCGCTGGATCGGACGCGGAAGCAACAGACCTTGGCCAGCGAGATCACCAGATTTAACCCCTTTAGATTTCTTTGCATGGGGCTTTATCGAATCGCACGTCTATCAGACGAAGCTTACGAGTCTTGAAAACTTACGTACACGTATACGAACTGCTGCAGACAACATAACCCCGCAAATGCTCCAGAATGTGTTTAGAAATGCTGCGGAACGATTTGAGCTGTGCAGGGATACTGATGGGCGTCACGTCGAATCCTACTCTTAATTATTTAATAAATGTTACCACTTTATCATTTTATGATTGAATTCCATATAATTTCCAGGTGCTTCACAAAATAGATCCTGACTTTATGTACACCCTGTATAAAGGAGGAGATCGTCCTGAGGCCAAAAACTATAGACTAGTGTCGGTTACATCTCATCTTACTAAAATATTTGGAAGAATAGTTAGACAGAAAATCTCTGACTTTTTGGAAACTCAGAAAAAACTCAATAACCAACATGGGTTTCGGTCAGGCAGATCATGTCGATCACAACTAATGGAACACTACAACAACATTATTGATGCACTTGAAAGTAATGAAAACTATGATGTACTATACACAGACTTTGCTGAAGCGTTCGACAAGTGTGATCATGGAATCATAATACATAAACTGAAATATATGGGAATAACAGGAAAAGTAGGGAAATGGATATATAATTTCCTTAGTGAGCGGCGGCAAGTCGTTACAGTACAAGGAGTATCTTCATCAGAATCAGAGGTCCTCATCTCAGTACCACAAGGAACAGTTTTAGCTCCACTACTCTTCATAATCATGCTAACTGACATAGATGAGGACGTTTCCAGAGACAGCACAGTAACATCCTTTGTAGATGACACAAAGATCAGTGAAAAATAAGAAACCCAGAAGATATAGGATCTCTACAAACAGACATGAACAGAATCTACAAGTGGACGGAAGACAACAATATGAAGTTTAACACTGAGAAATTTCAGCTGTTAAGGTACGGAAAAAGAGAAGACCTAAAATCCATGGAATATTATATCCCAAATGGACAGGAAATTCAGAAAAATTCTAGAGCAAAAGATTTAGCGTTTGTAGTGAGTGATGATGCGAAATTTGAAACACAAAATAAGAGAGCAGTAAACAGAACAAAGAGAATAACGGGACAGATATTAAGAACCTTTAAACGAAGGGATAGGAATGTAATGATTCCTCTACTGAAAACACTGATCATACCCAAATTGGAATACTGCTTGGTCCTAACATCCCCATATAAAAAAAGAAGACATTAGACAGCTGGAAGGGATTCAGAGAAGCTTCACAGCCAAGACAAAGGGGTGCAAAGAACTAAATTACTGGAAAAGGTTAGGTGAAATAGACCTATATTTACTGGAAAGGAGAAGAGAGACACACACCATTATTTACACTTGGAAAATAATGGAGAAACTAGTCCCTAATCTTACACTGAACCCTGTAACTCCCCAAACAACGGTGGAAAGTAGAAACGGTAGACTGTGTCGTATTCCCAAATTAAAGACGAGACAGGGAACATCCTTAACCCTGAAAGAAAATAGTTTTGTAGTGAGAAGACCAAAACTGTTTAATCAGTTGCCCAAAGACCTAAGAAACACGAAAGGAGTTGCAATGGACATCTTCAAAAGAAGATTAGACGCCTGGCTCAGAACAGTCCCCGATGAGCCGGGCGTACCTGGTACCTGGCTATGTGAGGTGGAGAGCACAAGAAAGCAACTCACTACTTCACCAAGCCAACTCGAGAGGAGGGGCGAGAAGCCTGACCTTCGTGAAATGAGGAATCATCGCGCGAAACGTTTGAAAGATTGAAAGGTTGAAAGGTGTGTTACTTCTCATATCATTCTAACTGTATTTTATCCAAAATATTATTTCCAGAAACATCTGACATCTTTACAATCTCATTAACCCTTCAAAACCTAACTACGTACGCCGTACGATCTTAATTTTCACGCCCGCATTTGAATGGGCGTAAAATAAACGCCGTCTGAGGACATACGTACGTACGTTCCGCCCACACATGCAGTACCGAAAGGGTTAATACAAGATTTGAACGCCTACGAAATGGATCGACATCAAAGAAAGAATGAAGACTTAGTCTCATTTTTTGGACCAAACAAAAATGGCGTTTTGACATTCTTAAGATAGACACAGTAAAAGAAAAAAGTCTTCTCGCAAACCTTCTCTACATAGAAATATTATCTTCTCTTTTCTCAATTCACTGAAAAAAGAAGTTTTTAAAACCATATCTTCTACCAAAAGGAGTTTTTAAGACGATATATTCTATATAAAGAAGTTTTGAAGACCATATCTTCTACCAAAAGAAGTTTTGAAGACCATATATTCTATAAAGAAGTTTTGGAGACCATATCTTCTACCAAAAGAAGTTTTGAAGACCATATATTCTATATAAAGAAGTTTTGAAGACCATATCTTTTACCAAAAGAAGTTTTGAAGACTATATCTTCTATATAAAGAAGTTTTGAAGACCATATCTTCTACCAAAAGAAGTTTTGAAGACTGTATCTTCTACCAAAAGAAGTTTTGAAGACTGTATCTTCTACCAAAAGAAGTTTTGAAGACCATGTCTTCTACCAAAAGAAGTTTTGAAGACCATATCTTCTACCAAAAGAAGTTATATAATATCATTAAAAAAAATTATCGTATCATCTGAAAAGAAACTTTGATACCCAAAAGAAGGAAAAACTTCCCCTAGAATGCGCTGTCAAAAAGGAGTTATTTCATCAAGGTTAAAATTTTATTTGTGGTAGTGTCTGTGGTTGTGGTTGCAACTTTATGGTTGCCATAACGATGACACCAAACAGGAATTAAGATAATATATCTCTCTTATCAATGTTTAGTGTCCAAAGCAATTTGAATGTAAACTGGCACATGATTTTTCCATCTTAATCGCAATATTGCGTGAATGCTACGATCGTAGATATTATTACTCTATCGGTAAATGTCTACCGTGAGATGGAATTGCTCTTAACTGATAAGGATTTGTAGTGTGAGGACCGAAACTTTTTTCAGTAAATTATTAGTTTTGCAGTATTTTAGGTTGTTTGGTTGTTCCATTTTACGTCCTTCGTCCACCAGAGGGCACTGAGACGGGCCACCAAACGGGAAAAATAATTACATATGTCTCCTTCAAAAGAATTGGATCGAGTAGAATACATTACATGCAGCGGGCTCGTCAATGAACCTACCTCCCCATTTATTATACTGGCTCGGGACAGTCTTTGGATGGTTTAGAAATTTTCTTTTTCTTGCGTAGTATGAAAATTGAATGTTTATTACAAATTTTAAAGACTTCCATTTTAGTTAAATAATTTCTTAATAGTAACTATTTAAGATATTTTTCATTTTATAGTAACGTATATTTTTCAATTAATATTGGTTAATCGGATAATAACATACATGTTAGGGGTAACTTAAGAAAAAAAGCGATTCATAATTGCTTACCTCTACCCTTAATGTTGCAATGATTTTAGAGGCATATTTCCGATACCCTTTTTGTTTATATTTGTTAACAGCATTCTTAACTTCTGTTAATGTCGGAAATATCAAAACATTTCGATGTTAAATACAATTTTTTCCTATGTTCGATGTTTGATGGGGTTGTTTAACCACTAGGAGTGGAAGGGCCTGTGGCAAAATTTCACTGATGGACTCCCATCGCATGAGGGGCGGGGGCCATCAGTGAAATTTGAAACTTTACGTTGTTGGTTGGGGGAGGGCCCCCCCCCCAAACCAACAACGTTTACGGTTAATTTGGAACCAAAATATGTAAAGTCTATTAAGTTTCTCTGTCTAATTAATCAAATATAATGAATGAGCAAGAAGGGTTAGATTTTTCAATACGAGGATAAAAATTCAACTAGATGGAGGATATATTTCAAAACATACGAAATCAGTATTAGCAAAAATAAACATAGAAGAGTTTGAGACACGTTTACATAAAATTTATGAATATAATATTGAAAAAAAAGCTTTAAAAATCTCTTTCTCGCTTTCCTTTCAGCAAAATGCTTTAGTTTTTTTTGTGGAGTTGCTGGAAATAAATAAACAATATATATATATATATATATTTCTTTGCTTTTGTTTTTTCTAAATTTTGAAGAAGAATATAAACTAGTCCCTTCTGGCTCCTGCGCCCGTGGCGTTTTGTCACCAACGCCACCCTATTATTACGTCCCTGTCCGAACCGCGGGTCGTTACATGATCTGGACGCAGAGGACAGTCTCCCATCCAACTATTCTCAAAACTCAGTGTCGCTTAACTTTGCTGATCGACGGGAAGCGGTGTTACAACATTAACCACAACGTAGATCAATTTTCCTCCTAATTTAAATTTTTTTATGTTTGGTTTTCTATCCAAAGAAGGAATAACTTATTTAAAAACATTGATTTTATTTTGTTATTTTTAGCCAAAGGTTATTAGAGAATGTCTTATTCTTCAATGTGAAAATTGCCAAGAAGTAGCATTATTTTTACCAGTTATTCTTACTCACTTGACTGAAACCCCTTTTGGGTCTCTTTTCCTTGCTAAGTGGCTTCTATTTGCCGGACTCAATCTTTCCCTCTTCTCCATGGGGACTGAAACGACTCGCGTGTAGTCGCGTCTAAAAGGCCAAAGCTACTGTCAGCTCACACCTGACCGCTAATCGAATTAAATGAACAAAGAGAACACTTTTATTTAATTTATATTTAATTTTCCCTAATAGCTATAAAACGTAATTAACTAAATAATAAAACCCTTTGACGAATAATCAATCAATAATTTATACAAAATAAATTGTCACTCTTTTTGCATTTTTAAGAAAAGGAAAAAAAAAATTCTTTTAAAAAAGGGCCGAACAATTTCTCTCGACAATTTTTAGGACGCACCTAATTCAATTGTTTCACGGAAGTTCGTGGTTTTCTCTCCATCTCTCAAACCTGAAAAAAAACTGCCATTTGTCAATTAAGGAACTCTGAAATTGTATCTAAACCGAAATATGAGGTAATTTGGAGGAGAATAAGGAAGGGTTGAAATATTCACAGAAATATAATCAATAAATTGAGAAAGTTCCGTATAGCATTGATAAGTCCTTAAAATTTTGAGGCCATAATTTCATGATTATATTTATTGAAGGCATATATATATATAGTGGAGCTAGTTTTAGCCGTTTAAGGTGATAATGATTTAATTGTATGCAACGATTGATTTAGGCAATGACTGATTGCTTTATAATGATAGGCTGGGTTAGTAATTTATGATGTAATACAGTATCACCGATTGGAATGAATGGCTATTTGATTAGGTCCACCATACTATTGGAAGTGACCGAAATGGCAGCGAGGTCACCAGCTTTGGTTTACGGCCAAAGCAAATTAATATTAAGGTTATGAAAGACACCTTACTTTTGTAGTTTATTATGAAAATAAATCCGTTATTTTATTCACTGTGATATAACAAAGAATTGACAGTAATTAATTGGTAGTTTTGCGTTATGCTTATGGCATAGGCTTAGCTAATAAGATGAAATGTTAATAGCTTAATTGACACGTAATAAATACTATACTCATCGATGGTATGTAAATGGCATGCAACATAGAACATTGGATGGGCCTAGCATGATATAAAGAATGCACGTGTGTTTGGTACATTGAATGGAATACTTGACACTGATTAAGTAGGCTAAATGATTGCATGGATGCACATAGCATAATTGATGTGGCCTAATAATAATGAATTGAAATGCTTGACAAATACACAAATATCATTTTATATAGAAGAACATCATGTGATGTTAAATGATTACGTCAAGAGAATATTTAACACACAAATATGACTTGAACATAATGACGGATGATACGCGGAAATAAGTATTGAATTTACACTTGAATTGGATGATAGGCCTACTGCGTTCTTTCACGAGAGTCAGTTGGAACGCGTAAATACACAATTTGGGAGTATAGCCTACCGTTCGGTGGTAGGCTAATGTAGGCTTGAAGAGTACTTAGAAAAGGGGGTACTTAGCTTATGGTGACGTAAACTTTGTTGAAGGCAGGTTGACGACGAACCTATTACGCAGATTCGAGCTGTCGTTGTTCGTTATGCCTCTTGAGATGATGGATGTAGGCTTCGTGGAGGCCTGAGCTGATGTTACTTCTCGAGGTGCAGGCTGGCCTTATGATCAGCCTGTGGTGCTGAATAATCTCGAGGAATGTAGAGAAACTTGAAGGCCGACCCGGCAAACTGCAGGCCCGAAGTGATTCCGGTTGGGCCTCGAAAGATTGCTTCTGCAGGTGGTCTGTAGATCTTACGTGGACAAATTGTAGGCCCTGAAGAAAGTAGCGTCCGCGGCCCCTCGGCCAGGGGGCCGGAAAGCGGTTGGTGGACGCGCTGCTCACGTGATGACGTGCGTCCAAGTGTGAGTGAGAGTGAGTGAGTGAGAATGAAAGCAAATGGAAGCTCGCTTTTATACCCTGGTGACGTAGGACTATACCAAATCGTAAGACGCTTGGTCCGCGTGTCCTTTAGTTTACAAAGGCTTCATTCGCGCCTTTCTTGGGAAGACACAGACTTTCCATTGTTTGATTGCCCACGTGTGTTTTCCAAGTTCTTTGATGATAGCGTGGAAGTAAAGTATTTCTGTCGATTTGTTGGTCTATTTCTTGTCGATCCGCTACAAGTAGTTCCCTCTCAGAGACGAAGGAACGATACTGAGAAGAAATACCATTCTGTTGGGAGACCTGATGAGGCCACTCCGAGATTTGACGCTTGGCCTGGTATATCGTGGAATTCCTGACGCAGGAAGGAGTGAAAGGTCGTCAGATGCTCGGAAGAGGAAACGCTGGTGTATGGGGTGGGGGTTCCGCAGGGGGGTGGGGGTGGGGTACGGCAGGAATGGGGGACAGTGAGGAGCGAACGGAGGAAACGAGAGGGGCGGGGGGACTGTGTTGGTGGTCGAATGCTGTGCCCGTAACTCGTCGCGTGGTGGTTCTCGTTGAGGTCGCTCCTGCCGCAGGGGTTGGACTTCGGCAGGAATGTGGAGCAATGAAGAGTGGACGAAGGAAACGAGAGGGGCCGGGGGAACTGTGTGTTTGAGTTCGAATGCTGTACCCGTAACTCGTCGTGTGGATGTTGTCGTCGAGGTCGCTCCTGCCGAAGGGAGAAAAAGAAACGTCGTTCAAGTCCACGAGCAGCAGGAATTAATCCACGGAATGATGCAAAGAGACAGTTGATGAAGGCAGGGGATCGCCAACCCTGTGCCTGAAGTGTTTGTTTTGCAGTTTGCTTGTTGCGTGGAGGCATGTGTGCACTCTGCTCGTTGATTGAAGAATGCTTTCTTTTTAGGCCTTCCCGTAGGGAATGGGGAAGGGAAAACCCGTCGTGCTTACGGAAAAAAAAAAAAATTCGCTGATCAATGAGGCGCGTCACCAGATTTATCGCCAAATGATTTACCGTACAACGGCCGAGACGGGACCGTTGAATATTTTGGACGAGGTGGTGACGAAAGAATGCGCCGTTTGAAACGAATTTGGGACTGACTGCAGCGCTGGGGGGGTGGGGGGGGTGTTGTCCTGAGGCGTTAGATGGTGAATTTCGTGAGTCCCTCCACGATCCGTTTGACGACGGAGCAGGACCCAATGCCAGTGGTGGCTTCTCCAAGGGGTCGCCGCGCCCCTGCCGTCAGGAGGCAGTGAGACTCGACTCAGGGGACGCACTCGGGAATTTGAAAGTTGCGGTGATTGTGCGACGGCACATGACCGCGAGACAGTAAGGCATTAAAGTACCGCGCGGAACGAATATCACTGTTTGCAAGTAGGCCTGGATAATTTCACTGAATTTATGAAACCGTACGTACATAGAAATTATTTGATGTGGCTGCAAAAAAATGAAATGGTCAATAATAGCTAAACACAAGGATCGCTGTGAATAAATAACGTAACATAATTCGAGTCACTCCGGGGTCACCAATTTATAGTGGAGCTAGTTTTAGCCGTTTAAGGTGATAATGATTTAATTGTATGCAACGATTGATTTAGGCAATGACTGATTGCTTTATAATGATAGGCTGGGTTAATAATTTATGATGTAATACAGTATCACCGATTGGAATGAATGGCTATTTGATTAGGTCCACCATACTATTGGAAGTGACCGAAATGGCAGCGAGGTCACCAGCTTTGGTTTACGGCCAAAGCAAATTAATATTAAGGTTATGAAAGACACCTTACTTTTGTAGTTTATTATGAAAATAAATCCGTTATTTTATTCACTGTGATATAACAAAGAATTGACAGTAATTAATTGGTAGTTTTACGTTATGCTTATGGCATAGGCTTAGCTAATAAGATGAAATGTTAATAGCTTAATTGACACGTAATAAATAATGTAATACTCATCGATGGTATGTAAATGGCATGCAACATAGAACATTGAATAGGCCTAATAATGATATAAAGAATGCACGTGCGTTTGGTACATTGAATGGAAAACATGACACTGATTAAGTAGGCTAAATGATTGCATGGATGCACATAGAATAATTGATGTGGCCTAATAATAATGGATGAAATGCTTGCACAAATATCTATATAAAGGACTGTGAGTTAAGTTTACGTCAAGAGAATGTTTAGTTAACACGTAAATGCGAATTGAACAGAATAACGGATGATACGCGGAATTAGGTATTGAAATGACACTTGACTTGGATGATAGGCCTACTGCGTTCTTTCACGAGAGTCAGTTGGAACGCGTAAATAGACACTTTGGGAGTATAGCCTACCGTTCGGTGGTAGGCTAATGTAGGCTTCACAAGAGTACTTAGAAAAGGGGGTACTTAGCTTATGGTGACGTAAACTTTGTTGAAAGCGGGTTGACGACGAACCTATTACGCAGATTCTGGTTGTCGTTGTTCGTTAATCCTCTTGAGATGATGGATGTAGGCTTCGTGGAGGCCTGAGCTGATGTTACTTCTCGAGGTGCAGGCTGGCCTTATGATCAGCCTGTGGTGCTGAATAATCTCGAGGAATGTAGAGAAACTTGAAGGCCGACCCGGCAAACTGCAGGCCCGAAGTGATTCCGGTTGGGCCTCGTTGGATTGCTTCTGCAGGTGGTCTTTAGATCTTACGTGAAGACAAATTGTAGGCCCTGAAGAAAGTAGCGGCCACGGCCCCTCGGCCAGGGGGCCGGAAAGCGGTTGGTGGACGCGCTGCTCACGTGATGACGTGCGTCCGAGTGTGAGTGAGAGTGAGTGAGCGAGGGTGAGTATAAAGTGGAAACTCCTTTTATACCGTAGGCCTGTGACGTAGACTTCATTCTAATGACGGTTTGTCCACGCGTCTTTTAGTCGTAACGGTTTTTGTTCGCTCCCATTGGGGAAAAATAGACGCTCCATTGTTTTACTCTTGCCCACGTGTGTTCCAACCTGTTTTATGGTAGCGTGGAAAGAAAGTATGTCTGTCGATTTGTTGGTCTATTTCTTGTCGATCCGCTACAAGTAGTTCCCTATCAGAGACGAAGGAACGATACTGAGAAGAAAACCATTCTGTGGGACCTGAGAGGCCACTCCGAGATTTGACGCTTGGCCTGGTATATCGTGGAATTCCTGACGCAGGAAGGAATGAAGGTCGTCAGATGCTCGGAAGAGGAAACGCTGGTGTATGGGGTGGGGGTTCCGCAGGGGGGTGGGTTGGGGTACGGCAGGAATGGGGGACAGTGAGGAGCGAACGGAGGAAACGAGAGGGGCGGGGGGACTGTGTTGGAGGTCGAATGCTGTGCCCGTAACTCGTCGCGTGGTTGTTCTCGTTGAGGTCGCTCCTGCCGCAGGGGTTGGACTTCGGCAGGAATGTGGAGCAATGAAGAGTGGACGAAGGAAACGAGAGGGGCGGGGAACTGTGTTGAGTTCGAATGCTGTGCCCGTAACTCGTCGTGTGGATGTTGTCGTCGAGGTCGCTCCTGCCGAAGGGAGAAAAAGAAACGTCGTTCAGTCCACGAGCAGCAGGAAATAATCCACGGAATGATGCAAAGAGACAGTTGATGAAGGCAGGGGATCGCCACCCTGTGCCTGAAGTGTTTTTTGCAGTTTGCTTGTTGCGTGGAGCATGTGTGCGCTCTGCTCGTTGATTGAAGAATGCTTTCTTTTTAGGCCTTCCCGTAGGGAATGGGGAAGGGAAAACCCGTCGTGCTTGCGGAAAAATTCGCTGATGCAATGAGGCGCGTCACCAGATTTATCGCCAAATGATTTACCGTACAACGGCCGAGACGGGACCGTTGAATATTTTGGACGAGGTGGTGACGAAAGAATGCGCCGTTTGAAACGAATTTGGGACTGACTGCAGCGCTGGGGGGGTGGGGGGGTGAGTGTTGTCCTGAGGCGTTAGATGGTGAATTTCGTGAGTCCCTCCACGATCCGTTGACGACGGAGCAGGACCCAATGCCAGTGGTGGCTTCTCCAAGGGTCGCCGCGCCCCTGCCGTCAGGAGGCAGTGAGACTCGACTCAGGGGGACGCACTCGGGAATTTGAAAGTTGCGGTGATTGTGCGACGGCACATGACCGCGAGACAGTAAGGCATTAAAGTACCGCGCGGAAACGAATATCACTGTTTGCAAGTAGGCCTAGATAATTTCACTGAATTTATGAAACCGTACGTACATAGAAATTATATGACTGCAGAAAATCACATGAATATGAATACTATTTTAGAATATTAATGTGGCTGCAAAAAAATGAAATGATCATATAGCTAAACACAAGGATCGCTGTGAATAAATAACGTAAAATAAGATCGAGTCACTCCGGGTCACCAATTTATAGTGGAGCTAGTTTTAGCCGTTTAAGGTGATAATGATTTAATTGTATGCACGATTGATTTAGGCAATGACTGATTGCTTTATAATGATAGGCTGGGTTAATAATTTATGATGTAATACAGTATCACGATTGGAATGAATGGTTTTGATTAGGTCCACCATACTATTGGAAGTGACCGAAATGGCAGCGAGTCACCAGCTTTGGTTTACGGCCAAAGCAAATTAATATTAAGGTTATGAAAGACACCTTACTTTTGTAGTTTATTATGAAAATAAATCCGTTATTTTATTCACTGTGATATAACAAAGAATTGACAGTAATTAATTGGTAGTTTTACGTTATGCTTATGGCATAGGCTTAGCTAATAAGATGAAATGTTAATAGCTTAATTGACACGTAATAAATAATGTAATACTCATCGATGGTATGTAAATGGCATGCAACATAGAACATTGAATGGGCCTAGCATGATATAAAGAATGCACGTGCGTTTGGTACATTGAATGGAAACTTGACACTGATTAAGTAGGCTAAATGATTGCATGGATGCACATAGAATAATTGATGTGGCCTAATAATAATGGATTGAAATGCTTGACAAATACACAAATATCATTTATATAGAAACATCATGTGATGTTAAATGATTACGTCAAGAGAATATTTAACACACAAATATGACTTGAACATAATGACGGATGATACGCGGAATAAACGGTATTGAATTGACACTTGAATTGGATGATAGGCCTACTGCGTTCTTTCACGAGAGTCAGTTGGAACGCGTAAATACACAATTTGGGAGTATAGCCTACCGTTCGGTGGTAGGCTAATGTAGGCTTGAAGAGTACTTAGAAAAGGGGGTACTTAGCTTATGGTGACGTAAACTTTGTTGAAGGCAGGTTGACGACGAACCTATTACGCAGATTCGAGCTGTCGTTGTTCGTTATGCCTCTTGAGATGATGGATGTAGGCTTCGTGGAGGCCTGAGCTGATGTTACTTCTCGAGGTGCAGGCTGGCCTTATGATCAGCCTGTGGTGCTGAATAATCTCGAGGAATGTAGAGAAACTTGAAGGCCGACCCGGCAAACCGCAGGCCCGAAGTGATTCCGGTTGGGCCTCGAAAGATTGCTTCTGCAGGTGGTCTGTAGATCTTACGTGGACAAATTGTAGGCCCTGAAGAAAGTAGCGTCCGCGGCCCCTCGGCCAGGGGGCCGGAAAGCGGTTGGTGGACGCGCTGCTCACGTGATGACGTGCGTCCAAGTGTGAGTGAGAGTGAGTGAGTGAGATGAAAGCAAATGGAAGCTCCTTTTATACCTGGTGACGTAGGACTATACCATCTTAAGACGCTTGGTCCGCGTGTCCTTTAGTTTACAAAGGCTTCATTCGCGCCTTTCTTGGGAAGACACAGACTTTCCATTGTTTGATTGCCCACGTGTTTTCCAAGTTCTTTGATGATAGCGTGGGAAGTAAAGTATTCTGTCGATTTGTTGGTCTATTTCTTGTCGATCCGCTACATATATATACATTTTCAACTGCAAAGAACACGCAGTATAAATAACGTAAAGAACGACGCTTGTATAGGAGACATTCCGCGCAAGATGAGGAGGGAGAATGAACAAATGAAAAAATGAGGTAACCACCCGGGAATCGAACCCAGGATTTTCCGATTGCCGGTAGTGGTTATCATATCTGACCGGCAATCGGAAGATCCCGGGTTCGATTCCCGGGTGGTTACCTCATTTTTTTTCATTTGTTCGTTCTCCCTCCTCATCTTGCGCGGAATGTCTCCTATACAAGCGTCGTTCTTTACGTGTGTATATATATATATACACATACACGTTTTTCTGTATCCACCCGAAGAGGATGCCAGTGGGCATCGAAACTGTTGTGGAAATAAACTCTGTCTATTAGAATAGGTTTTTATTATCATATTTTGACCTTCACGTAGAAAAGTGAAGTTTTTTGCATATATATATATATATATATATATATATATATATATATATATATATATATATACACATTTTAACTGCAAACAACACACAGTATAATTAATGTAAAGAACGACGCTTGTTGTTCTTTACATTAATTATACTGTGTGTTGTCGTTCTTTACATTAATTATACTGTGTTGTTTGCAGTTAAAATGTATATATGTGCGGCATGCGGGAGATGCCCCCTCAGGGCATTGATTTCTGCTCGTATGTCGGAGAATTACGACTTCTGATCAATCGAGGCCCATGGTGTAGTGGATAGCATATCTGACCGGCAATCGGAATATCCCGGGTTCGATTCCCGGGTGGTTACCTCATTTTTCATTTGTTCGTTCTCCTCCTCATCTTGTGCGGAACGTTCTTCTATACAAGCGTCGTTCTTTACATATATATATATATATATATATATATATATATATAATTGAAAATCAATGGATGAATTTGGGTTCATTAAACTTGTCACGACAATTATTGTGAAAGATTGGGAGTTTTTACTTAAAGGACAGATACTCAAGTGTCTTTACTGACACAACGTTAGACCAAATTTTTTATCTCACCATCCTCCAACAGTAGCTTAACCCGTTTCTTATGGGCTAAACTACAGTAATTATATGGAGAAAGTTACGTTTCAACAGGACGGCTCAATCAGGCATAGGGTCAAACACATTTAAAAGTATTTAAATACAAATACTTTATAAATTTTGCGAAATACAAATACAAATACTTTTACAAATACAAATACCAGTCCCTGTTCAAGTAAGAAGTGAACAAATTTCACAAAGCAACCTAAATGTAAACTCTGTTCCAGGGTAACCAACAGTCCAACACACAATTATGTACTGTATAATATATTGCCATGGGTAAGGGTCTTGTAGATAACCTACAAAGCTATAATACCGAGCAATATTTAAAATTTTAAATGTGCAACAATGAAAGCTAGGACAAAATGTTATAGGAATTTGTATAACTATTTGCAAAAGTATTTTTAAAGTATTTCAAAAGTATTTGGAAATTTTAAATACTTTTCAAAATATTTTAAATACAAATACAAATACTTTTGATTGGAAATCTCAAAATACAAATACAAATATTTCCCAAAGGTATTTAAACTACCTTCAAATCCAAATACAAGAGTATTTGACCCCATCCCTTGGCACAATATCATATCAAATTGTCTTTTGGACATTTTCTTTGCACAAAATACGTGACACGAGAGTCCTGTAGGACGTCTAATAGGAATTTTTCTAATAGGGTTATCTAAATAGCTAACAGGAGTCTTTCTAATGGGGTTATCTAAATAACTAGCAGGAATTTTTCTAATGGGGTTATCTAAATAACTAACAGGAATTTTTCTAGTGGGGTTATCTAAATAACTAACAGGAATTTTTCTAATGGGGTTAATTTCTAAATGACAGGCTTTAAACAAAATCCCAGGATACTTGAACTTCTAAAAGCAATGATTGAGTGTAAAGTCTTCCACATTTTAACTGAAACGTTGGAAACCGTTATTGGAAATTACACTGCCCGATTCGTCACATATAACTTCGCAAAGGTAAGAAACGTCCAGCAAATTCTAATTATATGCAGTACCTATATAAATGTGCAGCTTCAGAAAAAAGTTCCCCTAATAACAAAATTTTCCTCAAGAACATAAAAAAATTACTAACTGGTAAAATGTGGTTTTTCTTTATATATATTTTATTCTTTTTGGAAATAGTAATAAAGTTTCGAAAATAAAAAACAACGCATGACTAATTAGTAATTTTGTATGCTCTTAAAAATTTTTTTTTATGCGAACTTCTTTCTCGAAACTGCAAGTGTAGAAAGTAATAATGTTAACTTCATTAACGTAAGTTAATGCTTTCATTTTAAATTTAATTAAATTTTATAATATCGACTTTCGACCTTATTCAGCAAGTACATAGAGTTCAGATTTCAAACTACATTTCAGATTTTCAATGAAAATGACTAACCTAACCTAACTTAACCTAATTAACCTAACCTAACCAGCCCTAACCTAACGTAGAGTACCCTACCCGGGAAAAATGTAACCTAACCTAACCCAATTTAACCTAATATGATCTAATATATATACACGAAAGTCAAACTGGTGGCCCCGCCTCTCAAGCTGGTGGCCCCGCCCCCCGAGTAGACCTCCAAAGATATCCAAATTACAGTTTAATCCAAGCTAAAATTAAAACTTAATACGAACTGAATAATACAGTATACAGCTTTGGACCTTTTCCAGTTTGTGTACCGTTTTTCATATAATTTATTTTTGAGAATATTTTTGTTAAAACTAACGAAAATATCACGACTTAACCTAACCAATTATCAAGGGCATACAGTTGATCTATTATTAATTATAACATTGCTTGTTTCTGGAATAGTATTTACTATTTACTAATAGATCAACGATAATTGGTTAGGTTAAGTCGTGATATTTTCGTTAGTTTTAACAAAAATATTCTCAAAAATAAATTATATGAAAAACGGTACACAAACTGGAAAAGGTCCACAACTTTTTCCAAGCTAATAGTACTCTCTTTTTGTTTTTAAAAAGGCAACAGTTTAATAAATGTTTCGCGCGGAGAGAGAGCATTTCACTATTTCCCCAAAAATATTAATGTTTTGAGTACTGTTTTTAAAAACCACCCGAAAGGAAACATAAAAAATGTTTCCAAGAAGCTTCGAACTTGACCAAACATATATATGTTACAGTCAATGTCTAAAATCAGGCAATTTGTAAATTTACTGAAATTTTAGGCAGTGTCAAATTGTGATACACAAAACCTAACCTAACCTAACCTAATGAATTTTTAGGCAACATATTGGGAAATACCAGTGGACATGCATATGCAGCATTACCAGAAAAGTTAGGTTAGGTTTTGTGCTTATCACAATTTGACACATTGCCTAAAATTTCAGTCAATTTGCCAATTGCCTGATTTTAGACATTGACTACAACACACACACACACACACGCACGCACACGCACACACACACACACACACACACACACATATATATATATATATATATATATATATATATATATATACACACATCTTGTTCAGTCTAACAGAAAAGTTATTCCAGTTGGTGGAAGTAGAAGCCTAAATTAGGGGTGGAATGTGAGCAATAAATAACATTTTCGGGAAGATCAATCACGTGTTCGAACACTGAACTTGACAGGGAAAAGTGGAAGGCGTTGAGCCCACAATCATAAACCATCACAGAAGGACAAACAACCACAAATCAATGAATTTTAAAAAGCACTCGTTTATATACACACAGTATATATGTATATATATATATATATATATATATATACAGTATATGTATATTTCAACTGCAAAGAACACGCAGTAAATAACGTAAAGAACGACGCTTGTATAGGAGAACATTCCGCGCAAGATGAGAAGAGAGAACGAACAAATGAAAAAATGAGGTAACCACCCTGGAATCGAACCCGGGATCTTCCGATTGCCGGTCAGATATGATAACCACTAGACCATGGTCCTCAGTTGATCAGAAGTCGTAATTCCTCTACATACGCGCAGAAACCAATGCCGCGAGGGGGGCACCTCCCGCATGCCGTATCTATATATACACATTTCAACTGCAAAGAACACGCAGTATAAATAACGTAAAGAACGACGCTTGTATAGGAGAACATTCCGCGCAAGATGAGAAGAGAGAACGAACAAATGAAAAAATGAGGTAACCACCCGGGAATCGAACCCGGGATCTTCCGATTGCCGGTCAGATATGATAACCACTACACCATGGTCCTCAGTCGATCAGAAGTCGTAATTCCTCTACATACGCGCAGAAACCAATGCCCCGAGGGGGGCACCTCCCGCATGCCGTATCTATATATACATTTCAACTGCAAAGAACACGCAATATAAATAACGTAAAGAACGACGCTTGTATAGGAGAACATTCCGCGCAAGATGAGAAGAGAGAACGACCGGCAATCGGAAGATCCCGGGTTCGATTCCCGGGTGGTTACCTCATTTTTTCATTTGTTCGTTCTCTCTTCTCATCTTGCGCGGAATGTTCTCCTATATAAGCGTCGTTCTTTACGATATATATATATATATATATATGCGCCTCGGTGGTGCAGCGGTTAGCGTCGCTGACTACGAATCCATCGGCCCGGGATCGAGACCCGGTGACGGCAGGCGGCACGGAGCAAAACCTAGCTGTTCATCCTTCCACACTTCCACACAATTAAAAAAAAAAATTTAGTTGGTAGATAAATGGGTGCCCTGGGTAGCCTTATGGTTAAGACGCTGGGCTAGTGGTGATGCGTGGTTTGGATTCCACGTTAAACTGTAGGTCTGAGCTGGAGTGACAAGCTTGACCTTCGTCAGAGTAAACAATTAAGACGGAAGCAAAACCAAGGTTTTATATATATATATATATATATATATATATATATATATATATAAAGAACGACGCTTGTTTAGAAAAGAGTCCGCACAAGAAGAGGAGAGAAAACGAGCAATCAGAAATGGGATCATCCGATTGCCGGTCAGATTACACCAAGGGCCACAAAGAATTAGAACTCCCATTACACCAATTACTCCGATTACACCGATTACTCCTCTTGTGGGGACACTCTTCTAAACAAGCGTCGTTCTTTGCATTAATTATGCTGTGTATCGTTTGCAGTTAAAATGTGTGTATATATATATATATATACACGACATGAGAAAGTGCCCCCTTAAAGGGCATTCGATTCCGCTCGTACGTAGAAGAAATTCGATTCCGCTCGTACGTAGAAGAATCGCGAGTTCTGATTCTTTGTGGCCCTTGGGTGTAATGGTTATCATATCTGATAACAATTTGACACGGTTTAAGATCGACCTGTTGTCGACCCCTCTGTAGCATCCCGCCTCATTTTTGGGGTTTGGTGAAGGAGGGAATTGCCTTCCGATCTCCTTCTGCCATCGTAGCCAGCCACGAATGGCTGGTCAGGGACTTAAGAAAAGGACACTGCTTGAGTCTAGCATTCTCGTGGCCTTCGCCCTCTTTCAACTAGAAGGAACGGCACGCCCATCCGTCTCTCCGAGTTTGTGAAGAAACGATAATATATATTATATATATATATATATAAGGAAGAGGAAAAGCCGGTAGAAGCAATAAAGGAAAATCCAAAATACTTTCTACAGCTATGCGAAAAGGAAAACAAAAACGCGCCCTACTATCGGGCCCTTAAGGAAAGGAAATAATGAACTAACAGACGATCTAAAAGAAATATCTGAAACATTGAGAATCCAGTCTGAATCGGTCTTCAATATCCCAAAAAGTGACAAAGCGATACCTGACATAGATGCATTCTTCGAAGAGAAATTGCAAGGAGAATGTATAACAGACTTTGACTTTACCCCAGATGATGTAGCGAGAGCTATAGGACAAATGAAATCACATTCAGCTGCGGGTCCGGACAAATGGAACGCACTATTAATTAAAAACTGTAAAAATGAAATTGCTACACCCTTATACTGGATATGGTACTCATTGCGCGGCTCGTGATGGCCTAAGTGGTGGTTCTCGATGCATGGAATGAGAGAGAGAGAGAGAGAGAGAGAGAGAGAGAGAGAGAGAGAAATTTGGATATATTCAATTTATATAGGATCGTCATCACAAAGAACGGCTGATGAGCTGTATATAATATATATATATATTATATAATATATATATATATATATATTATATAATATATAATATATATATATACGGCTCAGTGTGTATGTTCTGAAGAAGTGGCTCCCTTAAAAAACTTAGTCAAAAATATTGGATATAGAGAAGATCCCTAGACACGGGAAATACCAAGCATCTTGAAAAGAGCAAACATTGTCCCTATATATAAAGGCGGGGATAGATCTCAAGCAAAGAACTATAGACCAGTGTCCTTGACGTCCCACCTCACCAAAATATTTCAAAGAATAGTCAGAGAAAAAATTTATAACTTCTTGGAGATACTGGAAAAATTCAACGAAAATCAGCATGGATTCCGATCGGGAAGATCATACCTATTACAACTTATAGAGCATTATAACAATATCGTAGATGTAATTGAAGGCAATGAAAACTATGATGTCATATACACGGATTTTGCTAAAGCTTTCGACAAGTACGATCATGGTATAATAGCACATAAAATGAAACATATGGGAATAACAGGCAAAGTGGGAAAATGGATCTACAACTTCCTCAGAGAACGACTATAGGTCGTCAAAATTCAAGGTGTATCATCATCAGAATCAGAAGTACGCAGCTCAGTACCACAAGGTACAGTGCTGGCCCCACTCCTGTTCATTATCATGCTAACAGACATAGACAGTGGAGTTAACAGCAATAGTATAGTAACATCATTTGCGGACAATACAAAGATCAACAGAAAAATCAGCGATGCAAATGAAGTGGAGGCCATGCAGAGGGACACACACAAAATATACAAATGGACAAAAGACAACAATATGACTTTTAACTCCGAGAAATTTCAGCTCTTGAGATATGGTAGAAATGAGGAAATTAAACAGACTGCATATTATGCTCCAGATAGACAGGGAATTCAGAGAAGCACGAAAGCAGTCGACTTGGGGGGTAATAATGACCGAGAATGCCAAATTCGAAACACAAAATCAGATAGCAGTAAACAAAGCAAAAAGAGTCGCGGGACAGGTAGTAAGAACGTTCAAAAGGAGGGTCAGGACAGTAATGATTCCCCTGCTGAGAATACTGATCATACCAAAACTTGAATACTGCTCAGTTTTGACGTCCCCATATAAAAAGGAAGAAATTAATAAACTAGAAGAAACGCAGAGACATTTCACAGCCAAGATTGATGGCTGCAAAGAACTCAACTACTGGGAAAGTCTACGTAAACTAAATCTGTACTCCCTGAACAGAGCATTTTTTTAACTTTTTCCACTGGGCGACAAAGGCAGATCGGGAAGTGGGGGGGGGGGGGGGATTAAGGCAGGGATGTGCTGCCAATTTCTTAACAACCGGTTCTGATTCAGATAGGGGTGTAAATCGGCGAGCGCCAATGGCGCGAGTCATTAAAGTAGGGGGTCTGGGGTGAACGGTAGCTCCCCCAGCGGAGTCCGGGGCGGAGCCCCGGAAGCCAACGCATTTTAGCTTTTCCAAACAGCATTTTGTAACATTTTGGCAGAAATTATTTAACATATTCTTTATACTCACTAATGACATAATTATCCAAAAATAAACTAATTTTTCATCAAAAGATAAATAAATATTGAAACGACCACTGCTTGTGATACTACCTATATTTTTCTATAAAATCCTGAAAAAATTAAAAAATTTAGATATAAATAAATTTCTACTGACTTAAATATTTGTTAAAAACAAACAAACGGTTGGTGATCCAATCAAAATTTAACAACCGGCTCGGGCGAACCGGACCGAACCGGTCCCAGCACACCCCTGGATTAAGGAATAAGGATACTATGGATCCGAATGTTCCCTAATCAGGCCACCACCGTGTGGTCTGAAATAACACTAGCATTATCTATATATAAATATTCAATGTAAATTTCATATTTACATTTAGGATAAACAGTTCTAATTGTGGCATATGTGCAGTGATGGGCAGTATCTAGATACATGTATCGCCGATACGTATCGATCGATACTTTTGTATCGGTATCGGTATCGCTTTAGCTACTTGACAAAAGTATCGATTTATCGGTATCGCTAAGGTCAATTTTCTTAATGTATCGAAAAAAATCGATACTTCGATACATCGATACATTAATAAGAATTTTTAAATATTTAAATAGATGTTATAATATGACACTATTGAGTTATATTTATGAATATACATAAATAATAATATATTAAATATTTATTTAATGACAGTACTACTCTACTGGTCACGTCACACAGTACGGCGCAACGTTTAAACACGTTTGTACTTGTGTTATTGAGATTAATTAACCATAATATAGAAACGCTCATAATATAGAAACGCTCATATAATATAGAAACGCAACAACTAAGTGATGCTGCATCTGACGGAAGTGCAGATGATTTCTTCTGTTATGAGTCTGCTTCCACTAATGTCTCTGCAACCCAAGATTCCACTGAGATGGAAGTTTTACAGTATCTGGGTGACGGAAGTCATTCTCTCCAATCTCTGAGGCAGTACCCAGGAATTCTACGGGTCTTCCTGAAGTATAACACACCACTACCATCCTCTGCTCCTGTAGAACGGTTGTTTAGTTTGGCTGGTCACATTCACACTCCAAAAAGGAATAGACTGTCTGACCAGATGTTTAGCCAGCTGGTATTTTTGAAGGGTAATAGTAATTACTTTTAATTGTTAGTGTAATATTTTCAGTCATTCATGTATCCTACAAAATTAAAACATACTTTCATTAAATAAAGCAATTATTTTTATTTACATCTATAAAACCCATTAAAATGTCGTTGATTTTACTTACAGTGCGTACAAATTACTAGTATAAACAATAATATCTAATACCAACATATTAAATGAATAATTATAAAAATGTACCGGCGATACATGTATCTGTATCGGTATCGCTTAAGACATCTAGAAAGTATCGGCGTATCGGTATCGCCTAAGACGTTCTTCATGTATCGATGTATCGGTATCGCTTTAGCGATTTTCATGTATCGATGCCCATCACTGCATATGTGCATGTATTATATGTATTTATATGGCTTCCAAGACAATGCTCCCATGACAACTCCCAAAACAATTCTATTTTTACAAATTTTTAAAATTCCTTGTCGCCCAGTACCCTAAAATTTCATTTACTGGGCGACAAATTTTCTTCACTGGGTGACATTCATGTCGCCCACTCACGAAGTTAAAAAATGCTCTGCCCTGGAAAGAAGACGAGAGAGGTACACCATAATCTACATATGAAAAATGATCGAAAAACTGGCACCAACCCTAAAACTAAACCCAATTACCATTTAAACAACACTGGAAAATAGGAAAGGCAGAATATGTAGTGTTCCCAAATTAAAGGCCCGACAAGGGACCTCCTCAACCCTGAAGGAAAATAGCTTGGTTGTCAGGGGGCCAAGACTTTTTAACCAGCTTCCTAAGGACGTCAAAAACGTTACAGGGGTCAAAGTTGAAGTCTTCAAGAGAAGACTAGATGCCTGGCTCAGGACGGTACCAGATGAGCCGGGTGTACCTGGTTATGTGCGGTGGAGAGCGCAAGAGAGCAACTCGCTCCTCCACCAAGCCAGGCCTAGAGGCGGGGCCACCAGCTTGACCTTCGTGTGAAGAAAGACCGACGCACGGAACCGCAACGAGGTTAACAAGGTATACAGGGTGTCCCAGGAGGAAATGTCAAGAATGCACCATTTGATTCTTTGGGTATTTCTAAGTAGAAAGTATTATATCGACATGTGCCTGATTCCCAACCGTTACCGAGATACAGGCCTCTACATTTGGGTAACTAAAACGTAATAAAAAGCCGATCTTAGATAATATTCAATGACATTTAACGATACATTGGCAACTGTGCAGATCCTCACATTATTTATTTACATTATTTATTTAGGTACGTCTTAACACCTGCTCACTGAGTCACGTTTCTTTTCAGGGTGTGTTGTGTACTCTGCAAACGTGGAGGTGCAGTGCTCAAGCAACATTTCAAGCCATGCCGGCAGTTTTAAATCAACGGTTTCCGGAAAGGTGGATTGGACGTGGAGGACCTGTGGCATGGCCCCCTCGTTCGCCTGACTTATCTCCGCTAGAGTTTTTTGTCTGGGGGTTCTTGAAGAGTAACGTTTATCAGCGGGGTAAGCCCGAAACTAGGGAGCAGTTGGTTGCACGTATACAGGATGCGTTCATAAACCTCAGAAATGAACTTCCACGTTTTCCTTGGCAAGACTCGATGGATCGGAGGCTCGCCGCGTGCATTGAAGAAGGAGGGGGTCACTTTGAAACCATTCTGCAATAAGTGCAATAGTGTATTGTATGTTTGTACTTTTTGTAAACCACAAGTGTCATTAAATAGTATCTAAGATCGCCTTTTTATTATGTTTTAATTACCCAAATGTAGAGGCCTGTATCTCGGTAACGGTTGGGAATCAGACCGATATCGATATAATACTTTCTACTTAGAAATACCCAAAGAGTGAAATGGTGCATTCTTGACATTTTATATCTACATTGTGTATATAATGTTACCCACAGACCGTGCATGGAACAAGGAATTCTTCTGGGAAAATTAAACCCACTATAGTCCAAATAAATAATGGTAAATAACAAATATTATAGTGTTTCGTTTTCATGATGGAAGCCAAACGTGGGCAACGGGTCCCTCACTGGCAAAGAGGAGGCAGATAGGATCCAGCATGGCTTCCCTCATGAAAAAGAAAAAACTATAGTATTTGTCATTTACCATTACTTATTCGAACTATAGTAGATTTAATTTTCCCAGAAGAGTTCCTTGTTTCATGCACGGTCTGTGTGTAACATAAAAGTTTCTCAGAGGACCATTATGAGTTGTATCATGGTAGAGAGAGAGAGAGAGAGAGAGAGAGAGAGAGAGAGAGAGAGAGAGAGAGAGAGAGAGAGAGAGAGAGATTATATATCTCCTGCAGTCTTGCACTTAAATGAAACTAGATATTGCGCTTGGTTGACAATGCATAATACTGATACTACTACTAATAATAGTAATAATAAGCCAATACAATTTATTGTTTTATTTATACATATGGAGAACATACATTAGATGTAACAAGAAACACACACACACACACACATATCATTGCACGGAACACGTGCAAGGTTGAAAGAAAAAGTATATATATATATATATATGGACAGCTAATGCTTTCCTAAACACATATATAGCAATGAACTTCCATTTGCGAGTCAATTTTATGCTTTCTTAGCATAATGGAGTTACTCGTATTGAGAATATTTTTAGATAATGTAGAAAATTGAGATTATTTACAGTAATTACAAAGACATAGAGACAAAGAGACATAGAGACATAATCTACGATAAGTTTAAGATATATATATATATATATATATATATAAATAAATTATTTATTATTAATGTAATGGTGCGTAAAAGAAGAAAGGAATAGAGGCAGAAGGTCGGAGTAGAAGTGGGAAAGAGGATATTGTGTGATTTGATGAAATGATGATTCATTAAGTACAATTACATGAAAATCTTCTTTAATTCAAGTTAAATGTGATTTTGAGGTAATCAGGAATGTTTAGCAAATCTTCTGATGTTAAGATTTAACACTGATCAGAGACCATTATTAGATTTTTACGTTGAGGACGTTTAGAGATAAGGTATTTGGGAATCTTTATCCATAAAATTTGTACTTAGAAAATCGGTTGATCCATCATGACGATTCGCACGTGGTGGAGTCGAAAGAAAATGTTAATTCAAATTAAATATTTGAAATAACAGTAATGCCCCATTCAACTTCCTTATATATGAGAGAGAGAGAGAGAGAGAGAGAGAGAGAGAGAGAGAGAGAGAGAGAGAGAGAGAGATCGTTATTCCCTTTAATCTTTTGTTGTGATCTAGTTCACTGATTCATATTTCAAAAAAGACATTTTTGTCGATATGTATTGATCCTCAAATGGGGTTTTTATTACTTTTTAATGACATCTAATACGACAGATTTCAGATATTGTACCCTTTACCTCCAGCCCCTTTGGAGGGTGCTTTGAGGGGCCGTAATATAACATTTATAATTCATAAGAATCAATTTCGATATCCTATGAGTAATATAAAAACACGCTAATTCTCACTTATCTATGTTAATTATGTAAACAGGGTGCCTATAAGTTATGTTTAAAAAGATAAAAGCTGTTTTATAAAGATAATTTATGGACACCCGGTATATACGACTATATATATATATATATATATATATATATATATATATATATCTGAAGTAGAGAAGATTGTGGGCAAAACACATTTGTAGTAAAGTGCAGTAAACGGAATAAAAAGCTCAGTGAAATTTGTTTTATATTAACTGCTGAGAAGCAGAGAGCGATAAGTTAGTTTTAAAATCGCAGTTGGTATGCCGAAAGAGAAGTTAGTTCTAGAATTTACAGTTGGCAACCTTGTGCCTCATTTTAAAACAGATTTTCGCTGAGGATCGTGGTTAAAAGACGCATTTTGTTTCATAGTGCTTGTTTGATGTAAATTCTGTTAATTATATTCGGCTCAGGCCCACTAAACCTCTCTCTCTTTATTATGACGTATTCATCTTAATTCACCCCGTCATTAACCACAGTGTTTCAAAAGTTTAATTGAATAAAATTGTATAAAATCTATTTCGTGTTTCGGTCTCCCATCCGTTGGACTTAATCAGATACGCGCTACCTGAGTCAATGCAGTTAAACAAAATTCTACATAGAAAATCGTTAAAATTTACAATACAGGGTGTCCACAATGTCTTGTCACCCCATTAAAATACTAAGCGAGTTTCGTGTTTCTTTCAGACCCATTTAAAATGTGTGATAGCGGCAACTATACGATTGAACAACGCATATTGGCTAGTACCTGGGTCCATGAATGACCACGTAATGGCAAGACCATTGAAAATATTCGTGCAGACTTCCAGGACGATTCAATCGTGCAGCTCTATTTTGGAACTTCACTATTGAATCGGTCCTGGAAGTCTGCACGAATATTTTCAATAGTTTTGTCATTACGTGGTCACTCATGGATTCAGGTACTAGCCAATATGCGTTGTTCAATCGTATAGTTGCTACTATCACATTTCAAACCAGGGATCTGAGAGAAAAACGAAAATCAGTTAGTATTTTACCGGGGTAACAAGACATTGTGGACACCCTGTACAGTATAAGTTCTATAAAACAAAGATCATTATAAGTAAATAGGAATCCTATTATTCAAATAAGAATCGTTACATTAAAAACACAATCATTACCTATTATTACTTTATTCTTGAAGAAAGGCGTCAAACGATTCCAAAGGAACATATCGATGGGGATACTGCAAACCCTTAAAAAAAAAAACGCCACTCTCCCCACCCCCCTCAAAATTGTTTTATATTTTTTTTCAGTTTTTCATAGAATTCACGTTAGCAGATAATCGTACAGGAAATTCGACTCCATTTGGGTCATTTCTTTCCATTCGTCACATTTATAGGTTTCGGAATGGTCTTAAACCAGGGTTGGCAAAATCCCAGCAAAAACCCAAAAACCCAGCAAAAACCCAACTACCCAGCAAAAAAACCAATTGGGTTTTCGCTGGGTTTTTGCCAACCCTGTCTTAAACGCTTCACACATTAGATATCAGTCAATTCTTTCTTTTCTTGTATGCAATCGTGAATAGTCTTGCTACTTACGAGGCTTCGAAATATCACCATAAACATATTCCTTTAAAATGAAAAAAAAACAATAAAATAATAAAAAAATAAATAAATTAGTCCGCAAATGTGAAAAAAAAAAAATAATAGACGAGTATTTTGGCGATACAGTTTGAGGAAAATTAATTCTTGGTTTTGGGCACTTGTTTAACCAAGATCATTCTTCTTCTTCTTTTTTATTTTATCTCCAGAAACTAAATTGATTCATTGTGCGGTCCCCACGAGGACACTTTAAATAACTGCTTTAAAACACAGGAAAACTAGATAAGTATATTCTCCTCTTTTTATAACAGAAAGTTAAACGCATAAAAGATAAACAACTTTGGAGCAAGTTAACGCAATACAAACGAACTTCAAATTGAAAACAGCTAAAAGTTCTATAAACATGAAGACGATATATATATATATGGAAGACCGAAACACGAAATATATATATATATATATATATCCCCGCAAGGGGGTTCTAAGCTCGTGCTCTTGAGTGCTCTTTGTGCTCGTTTGTACGTGCTTGTTCCTGGAGGTTTCACGTGCGCCCTCCCGGCCCTAGCACCCAAGGATGATGGGGCTCAACCCTGCAGTCCTTGTCATCCTTGGTCTTTTTCCACTTCGACTGTCCCCTCCACCCTTTCTTTTTCCTCTGTCTTTCCTCTCACTTTTTCTTTGTTTTTCTGCCGAGATATGCCCTTTTCAATAGAGGCGAATCGGTTCTTCCTGAACTTAAAAAAAAAAAAAATAAATAAAAATATATATATATATATAGTTCGTGTTTCGGTCTCCCATATATATAGACTATATATATATATAGTAAACACTCTTTTTAACTAGGAAAACCATTAAAAAACCCGTTAATGATCCAGAAATGGAAGCTAAGAAATGAAAATGTAAGCGAAAAATATCCGTTATTTCATGGGAATTCAAATCAAACCATAAATATAACCAAAATGCTGCTTAAAAATCATACAATTTAATGGTAAATTAATGATAAAAAAAAAAAACCGGGTTTTTTATCGTTTATTTTTTTACAATCATTTACATTTGCCTTTGTTACTCTTGCTTTCTGTTTTTCTTAACTCTCTCTCTCTCTATTTTATGATAATGCAAGAAAAACATTAGTATTTACTAATGCATGAAGTATAGAAGAAATATTAAGGTCTAAACTTCCATTATTATTATTAGAAATATATTCAAAATACATCAAAAAAAGATGATGGACCTTTTCGACGGAGAATGCGATACTCTAATTGCGCGTGAATATACGAAAATACTTTTAATGTCACTGAAATGAAGCGAATTTCTGTTACAACATTTCAAGTTGAGAAGTGTCAAAACTTTACAAAAGTTAAAAACTTTTGACGTTAAATTGATTTTAGCAGCGGTTGTTACGATAATAGTACATTAATGCAACTCGGCAAAACTTTCACAAACGTATATGAATTACTGTTTAGAAAATGAACAATAAAGTACGTGTGAAATTACAGTTATGTCTGTACAGTACATTTTGTGTCAACT
Organism: Bathynomus jamesi; assembly: GCA_023014485.1. NCBI lineage: Eukaryota > Metazoa > Arthropoda > Malacostraca > Isopoda > Cirolanidae > Bathynomus > Bathynomus jamesi. The sequence goes on from JAJOZX010000105.1 coordinate 478,306, forward strand.
GCTTTATTGCAAAAGTTAAGTGATGACAAAAAATGGAAAGCGTTAATCTTGCAGAATTGATGAATATATTTGTTGAGTACAACGGCTGAGTACACTTCCTTAACGTACCAACAAAGGAAACAAAAAAACAAAAACAACACTTTCCTTTAAAACAACAAGAACGTAATTCTTGTTTTAGTTTCTGACTGTAAGAAGTCCTTATCCAGATTATCGTATCGCATGATTAGAACTTGTTATCAGTTAGAATTACTGAAAGAATACTTGAAAAGTGGAGGACCGGACTCATTTTTTCAACTGTCCAACGCATTGAATATGAATCACTCGTTACGTACGTGTCTGAATCCTAAATGAAGTTGTGTATTGAAACCCAATATTCTGAAAACTTATATAGATATGAGATACATATTCTTATGCATTACTATAATGTTTACTGAGTTATGTATCTCGAAAATACATACTTACTGCATTATATATATATATATATATATATATATATATATATATATGATTTGTAATATTCTTTATGTGTATTTATCAGACTTATACGCATGAGATTGGCAAGACCGTAACATCGACACTAAAAACCTAATTTAACCTAACGTAACGTAAACTATGCTAAACTAATCTAACCTAAGTTAATCTCATCCACATACTTGTCGATAAAGTGGTAAGTCGATCAGACGTCGTTTTTATTACTGTTATTATTATTATTATTATTATTATTGTTATTATTATTATTACTTATAAAAAATGGAAAAAAATCTAGCAAATTTTTTACTAAATATAAAAATGGACGAATTGTAAAATAGAAAATTCTATAATGGAATACAGTTGACATTTACATGAAAACTATAAAGTTTGTTAAAGGTTGCAATGTAAAAAAAACATTGGCGAAACATCTGTTCTTTATGGGTCGATACATCCCAGAAATGTCATGCATAATATATAAACCATATATTATATAACAAAAGTCATTGTGGAAACGTAGATCCCCTTTTCTTATTATTATGCACAAACATAGGGAAAATGTACACACACATACACACACACATACACAGAGGTTGATATGATATACAGATAGAGAGACCCAGACATTATTATACAGAGATCAAAAATTTTTTTTTGTATAATATAGGGGCCTACAGATATAGAGAAAATATACACAAAGGTTGACATGATATACAGAGAAAAACACAGACATTATACATAGACCAAAAACACTTTTGTTACATACAGACAGGAAAAATATATCTTTGTTAACCTTTGTTTTGCTTCCGGCCGAATTGTTCATTCTGACGAAGGTCAAGCTTGTCACTCCACCTTAGATCTACAGTTTAACGTGGAATCCGAACCACGCCCCACCAGTAGCCCAACGTCTTAACCACTACGCTACCCAGGGTACCCATTTATCTACCAACCAATTTTTATTGTATGGAAAGATGAACAGCTGGGTTTTGCTGCGCGCCGCCCGCCGTCACCAGGTTTCGATCCCTGGCCGATGGATTCGTAGTCAGCGACGCTAACCATTACACCACCGAGGTGCATTACATCCACTGATGTAACATATATATGTCTTAATGTCATGTATGCTATTATTATACCATACATTTACATTTGGTGGAAGAATATTTACGAAACAATAAAGTATATTTTTGCAAAATAATACTATATTTACTGTATCATACCTGGTAAACCTGGTAAAAGTTCCGTGCGGCGGTTTCTCTTCACACGAAAGTCAAGCTCGTGGCCCCACCTCCAAGCCTGGTCTGATCGAGGAACGAGTTGCTTTCTTGCGATCTCCATCGCACATACCAGGCATACCCGGATCATCCCGTACAGTCCCGAGTCAGGCATCTAGTCTTCTTTTGAAGACTTCAACTTTTACCCCTGTGACGTTCCTGAGGTCCTTTGGAAACTAATTAAAAAGTCTTAGCCCCCTGACAACCAAGCTACTTTCGTGTCGGGTCACATTCTGCTTTTCTTATTTTTCAGTGTTGTTTGGATGTTAATTGGGTTTAGTTCGAGGTTAGGTACCAGTTTTTTTATTATTTTCCATGTGTAATTTATGGTGTACCTCTCTCTTCTTTACAGCGAATACAGATTTAATTTGCGTAGTCTTTCCCAGTAGTTGAGTTCGTTGCAGCCATCAATCTTGGCTGTAAAATTTCTCTGGACTTCTTCTAATTTATTGAGTTCTTCTTTTTTGTATGGGGACGTCAAAACTGAACAGTATTCAAGTTTCGGTATGATCAGTGCTTTCAGCAGGGGAATCATTACCGTCTCGTTCCTACTTTTGAAGGTTCTCAGTAGCTGTCCCGTAACTCTTTTTGCTTTGTCTATAGCTGTTTGATTCTGTGTTTCGAATTTTGCATCATCAGTCATTATTACCCCTAAATCTTTTACTTTCGTGCTTCTCTGAATTTCCTGTCTATCTGGGGCATAGTATATGCTGTCTGTTTACGTTCTTCATTTCTTCCATATCTGAAGAGCTGAAATTTCTCGGTGTTAAAATTCATCTTCTGACTATTTGTATATTCTGTTTGTCCCCCTCCGTAGGGCTTCCACCTCTTCTACAGTGACGCTTTTTCTGATGATCTTTGTATCGTCAGTAAAGGATGTTACTATACTGTTGTCGTCTACTTCATTGTCTGTGTTTATCAGTCTGTTAATAAATAGGAGTGGGGTTAATACTGTTCCTTGTGGAACTGAGCTGCGTACTTCCGATTCTGGTGATGATATACCTTGGATTTTTACGGCTTCCTGCCGTTCCATAGGGAAATTTTAGATCCATTTCCCTACTTTGCCTGTTATTCCCATGTGTTTCATTTTATGTGCTATTATGTCATGATTACAGTTATCGAATGCTTTAGCAAAATCCGTGTATATTATAGTACATCATATTTATTATTGCTCTCAAGTGCGTCTGTGATATTGTTACAGTACTCTATTGGTTGTGAGAGGCACAATCTTCCTGATCGGAATCTGTGCTGGCTCTCATTGAATCCTTCCCGTGTCTCCAAAGAGTCATATGTATATTTTCTCCCTGACTATTCTTTCAAATATTTTGGTGAGATGTGATGTCTTTGACACCGATCTATAGTTCTTTGCTTGAGACCTATCCCTTCCTTTATATATATAGGAACAATGTTCGCTCTTTGTAGTATGCTCGGTATTTTCCCCGTGTCCAAGGATCTTTTCCATATCCAATAAAGGGGTTTAATTATCTCGTTCTTCCAGTTTTTAATCAACAAGGCATTCCATTTGTCCGAATTTGCAACTGAATGTGATTTCATTTGTCCTATAGCTTTCGCTATATCTTTCGCGATAAATTAAAAATCAGTTGTTCATTCTCCATTTAATTCCTCCTAAAAAAGGCTATTTCTGTCAGGTACTGCTTTGTCTCTATTTGAGATAATGAAAGCTGATTCATATTGAGCTCTCAATATTTCAGATATTTCTTTTAGATCATCGGTTAGCTCATTTTCTTTCCTTAAGGGTGCGACGATAGTGGTCCACGTTTTTATTTTTCATTTCGCGAAGCTATAGAAGTATTTTGGGTTATCTTTCATTGTTTTCATCGCATCTTCTTCGTCTCTCTCTGAATGACCCTTAATTAGGGCCTGTATCCCTCTGTCTATACTTTTCAATTTCACTCACATCACGTTTCTGGTGTTGTTGTCTGTGCAATTAATTAACCTCGTGGCTACTCTCCTTGTCTTGCGGAATAGTGTTCGCGTTTGCCACTCGAAATAGTTCTTCTTTCCCTTTGGGAAGATTTTCAAAGGGATTTCCTTTTCTATGACTTCCAGCGTCTTTTTTTTTACGATTATTAGCATTTCTTCTGTTGTTTTATCCTCTAAGACTGTTTTCTACTCTATTTGTGCCATATGGGATTTGATTTCGTCCCAATTTATAGTCGTAGAGTTTAGATTAAAAATCTCATATTTACTTCTTTCTTCAGTATGAGTATTTTGTTTTAGTGCTTTCGCCATATTAGTGGATACTTCGATAATGTTGTAGTCTGAGATATTTAGTTGGTGTTATTTTTATATCATTGCTTAAGTTGGTTATTTGTGAATACCACATCCAAGAAGTTGTTTATTTCTGATGTTATTTGTTTTCTCTTGTGTTAACATTAATTCATTTGTTAGAGCTGTCAACATTTTTGCTAGCTCCTGGTCTTCTCTTGTGCCCCCTTATCCTGGTATATATATATATATATATATATATATATATATATATATATATATATATATATATATATATTTCTTCTTATTTTTTTGTATTTTATAAATGGGAAATTAAAATCACCATATTCAGGGATGGGGGTGCATATAGACTTTATTAGGGTTCTGGTGTCGGCAATGGCGTCAGAGAATTTTGCAGTTGGAGTGTTCTGGGGTCCATAGATGACTATTAGTATCACGTTAGTCTTCAATTTTTACTGCTAAGAGCTCCACGTAACTGTTTGATTTACTTATTATTGTCTCTGTCATATTGCTCTCACGTATGTAGGAGTATATAGCACAGCCACCTTTTCGTCTTTCTGTTCTGTTCTGTCAGTTCGTAGTATGGTTGTACCATCAATTTTTATTTCTTTCTTAATTATCCAGTATTCGCAGTTTTCACAATCTCCTTGGCAGTCTTTGAGATGCGTTTCTGTGAGACATGAAATGCCAGTCCTTGTTTCTTCCATATATCCTTGCAGGAACGAAACTTTGTTTATCGTGTGGTTCGGTCTTAGCTCTTGAATATTTACCAGGATTATACAGTATCTGTGTTTCCTGTTTTGCATTGTCTTTCACGTATTCCAAAGTCAATTTTCTTGTTTCGCATGTTTTGTATTCCTATGGTCCTCCGAGAAAGCTCCGTTTCCGGTAACCTGTTCTGGTAGTTTCTTGCTTGGTAACGGATCGGCTCGGAAGTTCTCAGCTGTGTCGACTGTATGTGCTGAATGAGGTTTAGTAACCGTATTGTGTCTGTGATGTTTAGAAAATTTTCTCCTTGGTTTGTATTCATAGGTTTCTTGCCGTTTTTCTTATTGTCACTTGAGTTTGTTGGGAGATGATGATAGTAGCACTTCTTATCATATTTGCAGACGCGGGGTCTGCACCATTTGCATAGTACTCGCAAATGGCGGAATGATAAAATTTGCAGCTCTCGCCAAATCCACAATGACTTTTCTTATAATAGAAATTGCACATGGTAGGGTCTTCATATATACACTGTCCTTCCTTATATCTACAAAAGCCCTTTGCATAGTATATGTATACATTCTTTCCACATTATCACACGGGGCCTTTGTTTTTGTTGTTCGTTTCATTTCCTTTTTCGGAGATAACCTGTCCATTATGATGATTTCCTGCTTGTTTTCCGCTATTTTCTCTATTCACTCTGGTGTCCTCCAACTGATCTACGTGTGTTTCTTTCAGTCCTTTTGTTACAATATTTTTTCGCTCTCTTTGTGTGTCGATATTCCGACATATGACATGTTTGTATCTGCTTCACTTTTCTTCGTCTCCTTTCCTGTTTATTTCTGCTCATCATTTATATTTTCTTCTTTCTATTATCTCTTTATGTTTTATAAACGGTAAACGAATTTATTTTCGTTATACGGGGCCCCAATAAACCTTAGCCACCCCGCCCATGGCCTAACCATTAGAGGTACAGTAAAAACTAAACATACCTTACAAAAGAGAATTTAATCGTGCATTTAATGAGAAACAATTAAAACTTGGTGTTCCCGCCATTGGCTTCCAAGACAGCCTGAATTCGCTTTGGGTAGCTTGCCAAAAGTGACGTGAATAGATCTTGATCGTTACGCAAATTTGCTAAAACAGTTTCAATGTGTTGCGTCATTGTATTTCAAAAATCTATTTGCTGCAGGTTCTTGAAACAAGAGACATTCAACCTTGTCCTTTATAACTGACCCAATGTATTCACAGACGTCAGGTCAGGAGAATTTCCTGGCCATTCTTCATTTCCAAAGAAATCGATCTCATGGTTCCGCAACAACTGTTGAGTGGCTAATGCCTTAAAGCAGGGGGCCTTATCGTGCAGAAGTGTGACCTGATCGACATCCATAACATTGTTTGGGTTTCTTAGAAAAGGAATGACATGCTGGGATAGAATAATATCACAAAAATACTGTCCATCCCAACTCTGACCATTTGACTTCAGCACCCACATGAGCTTCTTTGCAGTGAACAAAACAAACACACCAACACAGTCTGGACATTTTAATAATTCGCGATAATGTTCATTGTCATCGATTTCATCTGGTGTTGTGGCCCACACTCGATCATTTTGGTAGTTAGGCCGACGTGTTACGTAAACAAAAAATTCATCGGAGACAGCTAAATGCGTGAAATCATCCACATCCCAATCTTCAAGATAATGGGCAAACCACATTCTGTCATCGATGTTAAGTTGACTTTTTCTTGGCTTTGGAAGTTCATGCCAAGGCTTTAAACCTTGCCTATGACGGTACAGTCGAATGATCTCACCACTAACGATCTTTCCTCTCAACACTTCGATCTCTCTAGAAAGTTTAGCACAGCTGTTTTTCTGCTTACGCGTACCGCTTTCAATGATGTCCTTTGTTTCCTGAGAGAGTGGCAAATTTTGGCGCCCAGATTTGGTTGTATCCATTTCACATTCATCCAAAGTTTTATTCCAATTTCTTTTGACGAAGTCCTCACTTCTTCGCAACTTTTTGGCAACCCATGAACGTGTTATAAAGGTGGCTCCAGCATCACGAGCTTCCCGAAATGTTATTGCTCGTATGCGATCTATCACAAGTTGCCTCTCCGAATCACCAATTAATTGAGAAGCCATTATATTATCACTTTATCAGCTAGAGTAATTTTAATACCTGCAATAAATAAGGAATTTTATATATTTTTATAATCACTAAAAACTATTTCGATATAAGTAAACATGTAAGCTGCAAATGGGGGGGGCTAAGGTTTTTTGGAACCTTTTACATCTTTCACAGAAATATTTTACTCCATTTAGTTGTTTGGCACTTGCTATAAGAGTGATGTCTTTAGCCTTCCAATTCAGGCAATTCAAATCAAAGAGAAATTGACAAAAATCACATGTAATTGCCCTCGATTCATCTGTTGCATGTTGCAAACCTTGCAGAATTGTAGAAATAGGTTACCCATTTCCGTGCTATTCATAAGCAATATTATATAAAGATTGGTAAGCGAAAAATTTGCTCAAAAAGGAAAGGTGCGGGGGTTTTGACTATAGGGGTGAAGGTGAGGGAGAATGATCTCCGTTACTCGGGGGAAATGGGGGATGTCACGTGTTGTGTATGTTTACTGATTGGTGCTCGTAAGAAAAACAATTGAGTAAGAATAATTTGCTTTGTTTTATTTTTATGGTAATGTCATACCTTCATCACTTAAAAAAATATCACTTTGCGTGCACTAGATATTCACACAGGTAGTGGCACTTATCAAATGATAATTTACTGCTAGATTTTCAATATTAATTAGCTTTTATACGGACTTCGATCGAAACACGTGTTACCCCAACACAGGGCAGAGAGAGTTTCATACATTTATTACTATTATACATTTATTATACTATTATACATTTTAACTTATATTCAGGAGAAATTTCTGTAAGAATATACGTGTAGGTTATAGAGTAGGCCTATTTGAGTTGACACTTAATGTATTTTTTTCTAGAAATAATGCACGAGTAATGCTCAATCACTGAAAAATTTGATCGCTCTCGAACCAATCTTTCTGAGAGTCAGAGGTGATTTTGTCGGTAGGAACGAAGACTCTGAAACTATGCAATGATTTCTCCTCTGTCTGTCGAGAATATATATGTGTCGATAAAGGCTAAAAAGATACGAAAGTGTGGCAAAGTAGATAGTTTGTAGTCATTGGAGATATCGGGAAACGACTAATTTTCCCTGAATCAGTACAAATGCCTTGATGTAGAGCGTAAAGACAATCTATTTCGTACGTTCTACACTAATATTTAACCTCTTCGTAAAATTTTCGTATGTACAGAGAAAACAATATTCATGAAATATTAAATTTCATAATATTTTATTCATAAGAAATTACTAATAAGTTTAAAAATACTTGAGTTGCCACTTAACGTATTTTTTCCTACAAAATATAATAGCTAATAAAAATAGTAAAATAATGCATTGAAGTAAACAGGTATGTTAAGAAACAATATTCTAAAGAAAGAGAGCTAAGAGCCCAGTAAAGCCTAAAGCTTAAGGGCCAAATAAAATAAAATAAATAGTCCACCTTCACAATTATTTATGTCACTGTAAATTGTAAAACCAATGTATTTATTTAAGTATTGACCTTTTAACTACGGGCATAGCTTTGAAGCGAATTATATGAATTCCAATTATTGAATTCGAATTACTGTATAATACATATATACCCCCATTTTTAACCCCAGAGGGTGGAAAGAGAGGGATATACCCTTGGTTTATAAACTACAGCCGGAGTTCAGAAAAGATTAGGAGTTGGTTTATTTACCACACCCGGATCTGAGCGCACATTGAACGTGTAGCTTATATGCCACACCCGGAACGAAAGGGTTAATAAAGGTTATTCATTTCAATTCAATTCAGATACAATAATATATATAGTGTTGGTTTAGTGGTTAGCTGCTGGGCTGCTGGGCTGCTGGGAGGGCGTGAGATTGAGTCGGGGCAAGGACTTTGTAATTTCTGACCACCCGTGGTGCGTCGTGGTTCGGATTCTACATTAAGCTGTAGGTCCAAGGTAGCGCAACAAGCTTGATCTTCGTCAGAATGAAAAATTCGTGCGGAAGCAAAGCCAAGGTTATTATATATATATATATATATATATATATATATATATATATATATAGTGTGTGTGTGTGTGTGTGTGTGTGTGTGTGAGGGAGTGTAATCAGGTGGTAAAAGAGGAGACAGTAAAGATTTCTGTAAGAAGAATAGAAGATCACGTGCGGACCCTGTCGCCAATGCTAAGCTAACGTATTTGTGATAAAAAATAATAATGCTTTTAGCCTCGACCGCTTTGTTTGACACGAGGGTCGCCATTAAAACAAAACAAAAATCTTATTTAAACGTTTTATCGTATTTCTCCAATGATATTTTATCAATATATTTTCTTCAGTAATATTTGAACTAATAATAATAATAATAATAATAATAATAATAATAAATGTTTGTTAGGTTAGGGTAGGTCATGAACACGAACTTTTCGTGTTCATGACATCCCCATTTTCTATCCGTCACAAACCCTTTCTCACACGTTGGCATAGACGTATCCCCCCTCCAACCTCGTCGTCGGTATGAATGCGTCATTATTGCGTCAGCGGTATGGTGTTGCATTCGAAGGTACAACATCTGCGTACTTTCGAAGGGAACACGTCTAAACACAAACAGATATAGCTAAAAAATTCCTTTTAAAATACACAGACATAGATAAAATACACACAGAAGTTGACTTAATACACAATCACAAAACACAGACATAATACATAGACTAACAAAGCTTTCTCTCTATATTCTAAATAGAGTTAAAAATAGCTGAAATAAAGGATACATTAGGAAATAATTGGGGTCTATTATTTTTTTTTATTAATAAAAGGAATATTTTATTTTTAGGACTTTGTCTTAACTATTTATTACCTATGTTTTGCAATAATGTCCATTTGCAAGCCTAATTAAGCTAATTGATTAACCTAATCGAGATGTAGTTAGGGTCTTAAAAACACTAAATAATTATGTAATTGTCTATTCTACACACAAAGAATAATAAGGAAATACAGAGAATAAATTCATAAGAATATTCAAGAATATTATGAATATTTTGAGTTTAATTGTATTTAAGAATAAATATAAAGCAATTTTAAGTAAATCTTATGTAATGCAGTATATTTTGTTACATTTTGATAATAATGTTTTTCTTTAGAGGGGGTGAGATAAGGGGTATTAACCCCCTTCGTAATGGTGTAGAGTATATGATGAAGGGGAGCTACGGCTTTCCATTGAAACCGAACCACGGGTCCGCTACATTATCCGCACGAAGAGGACGGTCCCCCGTCCAATTACTGCTCAAACCTAAGGTCGCTTAACTTCGCTAATCGACCGGAAGCGGTGTTGCAACACTTCCACGAGGTAGCCTTTAATAATGCTTTGTATCTCTGTATTCGCGGAAGGATCATCTGCTTATCTTTAATTCATGGTGATACTGATCATAATTGATCATAATGATTATGATGATAATAGGAATTATATTAGTAAAATGATATAAGGAGTAATATATATATATATATATAATATATATATATATACTGTTGCAATCGACTTTCTCATATACAGTATATGTATATATACACAGTGTGTGTGTGTGTGTGTGTGTGTGTGTGTGTGGTGTGTGTGTATATATATTTTTAAGTTCGGGAAGAACCGATTCGCCTATATATATATATATATATATATATATATATATATATATATATATATATATATATATATATATATATATATATATATACATATATATATATAATGTGAAGAATTACATTTGTAATTTGCTATACACATTATATCCGCTTTTGTAATGGAAAATCAATGAATATAATTAGATTCTTTTACAGTCTGAGAAAAATTCCATTTACAGAAAAAGATATTTGGTACTTTTTCATCAAGATTCTTAAAAATAAATCAAATTGAAACCACTTTTTACAGTCGAAACTGAATTAATGCTAAATTACACTCTCTCTCTCTCTCTCTATATATATATATTATAATATATATATATAATAATAATAATAGAACATGGAGGAATGAATACAGCGCGTAGGCAAGAGGCCATTATTAGTTTACTAATTGGTCTCCAAACGCTGCGGTGTTTCCTATACCAAATCCTGGTAATTTGAAACATTTGTTCAAATCAGATTTATTGTGTGGTCCTTCTTGGGAAATCTCAGTTTATTTATGCTTTTTCCTGCTTTTACGTTCCCGTTTAATCATTAATAGAAATGAATGACTACCTAATATATATATATATATATATATATATCAGTGGCGACTGGCGTATAGGAGCGATGGAGCGGTCGCTCCCCCTTGCTTGAAACGATAAATATTAATTTAACAGATAAAAAATATATTAATTTTAAGATATTAAAATAAATATTCTTGAAATATATTTTAAAAATTCATGTGGCATATCATGATTCATGAGGCATTTTGAGTAAGCCTTCATACAGTACATAATATTCTGAACTTATAGCATAGCTTTGTTTAAACAGCATACCGCTGTTTGAATACCAAATAATATTGCAGCCGAATGGAGCGATAGATTTTTCGCTCAAGTAAATATAAATTATATTTTACTGTTGTAATGAAAATATAAGTACAATCGCGAATTTTTTTTATAATAACAACTTTATTTTTACTAATAGTTACTTCAGTAATAATGATATAAGCCATTTATATGTATTTTATTGAAATTATTACTTATTTGTAATTAACTAGAATTGTACGTCTGGCATAGCCGTATATGTTAATACAAGTACTCTTGTGAGCGGCAGTTGGATTCGCGCTAGCCTATTGTGAGTCCGTGTTGTACAATTTTATGAAATCGCACCCCAATACATTTATACCACGAGTCGCCACTGATATATATATATATATAACTGCAAACACGCAGTATAATTAACGTAAAGAACGGCGCTTGTATAGGAGATACGGCATGCGGGAGGTGCCCCCTTGGAGCATTGGTTTCTGCGCGTATGTAGAAGAATTACGGCATTTGAATGAGTGAGGCCCATGGTGTAATGGTTATCATATCTGACCGGCAATCGGAAGATCCCGGGTTCGATTCCCGGGTGGTTACTTCATTTTTTCATTTGTTTCGTTCTCTCTCTCTCATCTTGCGCGGATTATCTCCTATACAAGCGTCGTTCTTTACGTTTATATATATATATATATATATATATATATATATATATATATATAGAGAGAGAGAGAGAGAGAGAGAGAGAGAGAGTCACGGAAAAGGTATACACATTCGCACGCCACCACAAACAATTGAACACATTATGACAGACTATACCACTCTAGCACAACATAGAACGCAACACAACATCACCAGTGCGCTGAACTTCTGGTCCACTCCGGAGAGGGCGATCGGTTACCTGCGTGCCGCCGGCTTGCTCGATCAGGGTGGGCTGATCGGCTAAACAACAACAACAACAACCACACAAAGGCATGTTGCTTTTCACTATTTAGTGCTTCATTCAAAGGCTTGCGGATGGCCTTCCAATTCAATAGCATACCGCTGATATCACGTATTTTCAGTGTGTATGTGGCTAAAATGGCGAGCATGAGAGTGTCCTTTGATCACCAAAAGCAGATACCGAGGTGGTACTTGAAGTTTGGAAACGTTGCAGGGGCGCAACGTGCGTGGAAATGCGAGTGTGGATCACACCACCATCCCTGGAACAAATTCGAGGCCAAAGGTACTGTGTAAGATGTCTGTAAAGGGTACGCTGGGAGGCCACGCTTTTCGCGGAGTGAAGAAAACACTGCATTTGTGTTAGCTACATCTTAAGGATTATAATATAAATCCACAGGACAGTGTACTCGTGAGTCCGGAACAAGTAAGAGAGGTGTCCACCAAATGCTGCGAGGTGCAAATTGGAAATTGCATACTATACGTCCCTTAATCCCTTATATGAATTGAATGAAGATGGTCCACATCAGAGTCTTGAATTCTGAGAGTGGTTTTTGAAGAGAACGAATCAGAACCCAAAATTCATACACATGATTCTGTAGTCAGACGAGGCAAACTTTAAGTTGAATGTCTTTGTGAATCAACACAACTGTGTGTACTGGATTACTGAGATCTCTGACTGTAAACCTGCATGAGGTAACAGCGTAGATTGGTGTCTCTCTCCGCAGTCCTTCTTCAGTGACACTGTGACTGGTGACCAGTTCCTCATTTTTTTTGTGACGCCATTGAGAATGTGCATATGACAATGAACAAATGTTTTTCCACCAGGATTGATTGCATTCTCCCTCATTTTCATCGTTTTCATTTCATTTTGAAAGTACTTTTTCCATGGCAGTTGATGAAACACCGGGAACCAGTGAAATGCCCACCACTCTCTCCGTATCTCACCCCAAATAGTTTCCTGTAGGGTAGTGTAAACCCGTGATATTCCAAGAACTCCAACAAAGAATTGTTGATGTTTTTACCGCCATTCCACGGCTGTATGAGGTCTGCAGCTGTCAGACGCTGCAATGCTTTGATGTGTTTAGGTAGTTTCACCAAGATCATTATTTTCCTACAGTATTTTATTTAGTAAGAAACAGGCTTATTACAATTTCCTTTCTACAAGTGAAGAAATTAATACTATTTCATTGATTTAACCCTTTAAGACCGGAACTTTTTGTAGGGTTAAGTTACGAATGGTATATTTGAAACGTTACCAATTTGTACCAATCGTCCTGAAAGTGTTACTTCCGATAATATGTAACAATTTACTTTAAAAATTAAATTTATTTAATTTCTTTAATTTTTTGTTAATTTAAAATCTTTTAAAGCGTTTATATTTCGTATGATTAAATTTATTATTTTCGCTAATTTATTTCTTCATTCAAAATAATAATAATAATAATAATAATAATAATAATAATAATAACTTTAATAAATTAAATTAATTTAAACCTTAAATTTAATTAATTTAGTTCAGAATTTAAGGTGCTTTGTTCTTCTCGTTCCAAGCACTACTTAACGCTCTTGAGGTGACGAGGGCGGGAATCAGCTACGGGTATGCCCTGGAGGAACGAATTAACTGGATTCAATCTTGGCAAAATCCTCCTGGGAGGGCTTTTCATTCTCAATAGCTTCCAGGGTCTCTACTTCTTTGGAAAGAATGTGTAACTAACTTCAATTAAAGATTGAATTTCAATTAATTTTGCAGTAATTCAAGTACATAAAGGTAAATTCTAATGTTGCATCCGAAGGTATCACCATCTGCGTGCTTTCGAATGGAACATGAAAATACGTATACAGTTTTTCTGGGATACAAACCCACACAAACCCATACACACACACACACACACACACACAATATATATATATATATATATTATAATATATATATATATACACACACACACACAAATATTACTGGGGATGATAGAGTTACTGGTAATGGTGTCATGTAAATAGCTTAAATTAAAGAGACAAGGAAGTTGAAAGACCTTCCATTATTCTGGCAACTCTGTAAAATAACATTAGCTGATTTAATAATAAAGACAGTATATATATATATATATATATATATATATATATATATATATATATATATATATATACGCACACACTGTATATTGTACTTTAGAGAGAGGAAATTACATCTTTTACAGATCCAAAATTTGTTCAGAAATGGGCAGTATCAATGATACTGTATCTTAGATACAAATTGTATCTTGTATATCTTGTATCTTTGATACTTGATACATTTATTTTATAGCTTGTATCTTAAAGTGGTATATTTCATACAAGATACGATTTAGGAATTTCAATACCCTCCGCCGTAACTTGAAATAAAAAAATATGCATTTTTCAACTAATGGGAGTGCCAAATGTATGATAACTAATCTCGAGGTGTGAAAACTACTGCACAAACGCAATTATTATTGTGTGAGCCCGGGTAGGGGCGTAGATAGGATTACCGGACAAGTAATATTTATTACGTGTACTTTATAACAACTATAATGTACAACATGTACTATATAACAACTTTATAACAACTGTATATTCGATATAAGGTTCATAAGCGGTGTTGAAAATGTTTTACGATTTAAAAAACAAGTTGAAACTAGTTTAAACCCGTTCAAATCGGATTTGTCTCTTCACTCGCGTTACTTTATACACACCCTGTATATTTTACTCTAAATAAATGGAGAAAAGTTTCTTCTACCGACTCGACCGTTATCTGGAGTTAATAATTAATTAGTTCGATGGTGTAGCTGTGGGAAACACGGAAGGGCAATTGCCCCCCTAAAATTCTGGCTTGCCTTGCCTCCCCTCAATAACAATTGCCGATGTCAAACTAAAAATGAGATAATTGCAAAAATGAAATACATTTAAAACTGGATGTAATAATAAATTATAATATACACCACTATAAGTTCGTTATATTTAATATATTTACAATATTCGGCACACTTTTTCTTTATTTACCCACAAGTTAATTGAATGCCCGGCTAGGTCAGCTGTATGCCCTTGACAATTGGTTAGGTGAAGTTGTGATATTTTCGTTAGTTTTAACGAAAATATCACGACTGGTTCTAACTGTACACCCTTTTAATATGCGGGTAAATAACGAAAAAGAATATGCGGATAAATAACGAAAAAGCGCCCAATATTCATACTACAAAGTCAGCATTTCCTCCTCCCCAAGGATAATTTTCTCCTCCTTCCAAATTTAAAAGCCTGGCATTAAAAGCCACAAGGTTTTCTTTGTCGCAGTCAGAAATAGTAGAAAGATCAGACGTCGGGTGTACCATAGCAGCCCCACGCAAAACATTGAATCCTTTTCATGGCTGCAACGCTTGAAATTAAAAATAAAGCGTCTGAAAGTGGCGTAACGCGCGGCTTCGAATAAAAAATTTCCGATTGTAAGTTCTGCGCCATATTCACTTATTTGAATATATCATTAGATTTTGTGTCGTCACAAAGAAATTCAAGAAATGGGAAAGCTTTTTTCTATCCTAAAACATTGTAGTACCTTATTAAATGGAACATTTTACGATATCAAAAGCGCCAAACCCTCGGAAGTGTCCAGTGATTTCAACACTAATCAGCAGGAATTAAATTGTCAGAACCTTTGTTTACATAGTAATTTTAGACACGTCATTTAAAATATATATTGATTTGAACGAATTAAAAGCTCTTTTTCCTCATTATTTCCAGTCTCCAAGATTAAACTGATTAAAGAAGTATCTTGTATCGAGGAATGTATCTTAGCTATGTATCTTGTATCAAGGAAAGTATCTTAGATATGTATCTTGTATCGAGGAAAGTATCTTAGATATGTACCTTGTATCGAGGAAAGTATCTTAGATATTTATCTTGTATCGAGGAATGTATCTTAGCTATGTATCTTGTATCAAGGAAAGTATCTTAGATATGCATATCTTGTATCGATGAAAGTATCTTAGCTATGTATCTTGTATCAAGGAAAGTATCTTAGATATGTATCTTGTATCGAGGAAAGTATCTTAGATATGTACCTTGTATCGAGGAAAGTATCTTAGATATTTATCTTGTATCGAGGAAAGTATCTTAGATATGTATCTTATATCAAGGAAAGTATCTTAGATATGCTTCTTGTATCCTTGTATCTCTGGTATAACGATAAGCGATAACTTTTGAATTCTCGGCCACTAAAAACACACACGTGTGTGTGTGTGTTCTTGAGTACCCTAAAGAACCGCGACAATTTTTAGGATACACACAGAGCTCATCGCAACATTAGCAGTGTCGTTGTAGTTTCAGACTTATTTTTTTTAAAGAAAATCATTAAATATCATAGAAAAAGGGATACAATGCAGTGAAGGTTAGGCTAGATTAGGTTAGGTTAGGTTAGGTTAAGTAAAATTAATTAAGTTATTTAGATTAGGCTAAATGTTGTGATCCACAATCTAAAATGTGAAAATGTTGGTTCTGTAAGGTAGTTAAACGTGTGTGTGTGTGCGCATACACAATGGAACTATATACTTATTTATCTATTCATCCATCCATTCGTTCGTCCGTTGTTCCATCCGTGCGTCCGTTTTCACGCTTCTCCCCATCCGTCCATACATCCATACACTCGTACGACTATCGTACATCGCTACACAATAAGCAATTATTTTTATTTCTATTCATTCGCTTTCGTCCCGACAATAAAGAGTAATTTTAATACAGTAATTTTAATACTGGATTTTAATCAATACACATTAAAAGTTTGAAAGTTACAAGTTAAAGAATGTCGCTCGATTCTTGCGGGAATTTTCCCTCAATCCGCGGGATTTTTGATAGTCGAGCGATAGTCTGTGAGAGAAAGAACAGGGATCAAAGGGACGTTTTAATAGCCAAATAAATCTTGATTGAAAAGTTATACTGAATACCGTTCAGTGGTTCATATATATACATTGCACACACACACACACACACACACACACACACACTATATATATATATATATATATATATATATATATATATATATATATATATATATATATATATATATATGTTAACCCCTCCGTCTATGGCCCTGGGTTGGTTCGGATCGACGGGGGTTCTAGTTACGGAGGCAAGCAACGGATATTTCTTCTATATACTTTTCTTCTATAACTTTCTAATTCTTTTCTCTCGCTTTATGGGGTCGACACTCTGTTAATTCTTTTCTTTCAATAATACTCTGATACTTCTACTTTCTTGACTAAATTCCTCTGAAGATAGCCCAACTCGAGGGGGAAAATAAAAAAGTTTCTTACTGTAATTTCTTCTTAAAAATTTACAGGTAGTGTCTGAATTTTACAGGGGTAGAGGTTCGACCTCTTTCGACCATAGCTCAGGCCGGAATCTAAAAATATTAAGGAGGCAAGGGGCCTCTGCCCCCTCCCCGCAGCGAGGCTGCTAACAAGGGGAGTCTCTTAGCAGTGACCAAAGCAGAGAGCCGTAATGAAGTGTCCTTCATTTTACAAATACATGTATAAAATATGCCTGAATGTTGGGGGATGGCAGTTGGAGGTTAAGTTTCCCCCCTTTTAAACACGATCAGGTGTTTGAAAGTTTCCAAATAAAAAAAAAAAAATAAATAAAAATAAAAACTAATCTTATTTTTTTTTTGCCACGTCTTCATTTCTGAAGGCGATATCATTTCACGACTGAGTACATTTTTGTTTGGGTTTATTACAATTATGATTTCGATTATGGATTACTTCCCATTCGCTTATGATTGTCCCTTACAGTTCTATTAAAGTACATTCTTACATTATATATAAAGTCATTACATTCAATTATAGTTTCATTGAAGTACATTACGTCGTTACCATTCTTACAGTGTTTTATATATATATATATATATATTATATATGGTTAGATTATATGGTTAGATTATATGGTTAGATTATATGGTTAGATTATATATGGTTATTATATGGTTATTAGTACAGCACAAGTACATGAGACATGACAAGATAATTTATATACAACATAATATGTTATATTACATTTAATATGTTATGAATTTGGATCAGAGCGAAAGATGTTGTTTATCTTAGAAACGTTCAATTCTGCTGTGATTCGCGAATTCGACCACTCAACTACTGTAAGCCTAATGAATGTCTTGTGAGGGTGAACGCACTTAAAAGAAAAAAAAAAAAATACATGTGGACGTATTTTACATGTAAGTAACAGAATAGGTTGTGTGCGTAATATAGACGCGCGTAAAATATGGACTGATAGGTTGATAGGTATCAGTAGACAATAGGTAGGAAACAACATAAATAATGATGTATAGAGAATGAAGTTTTTTTTCTTTTTATTATTATTATTATTATTATTATTATTATTAAAGAATTTACCATACATTCAATACGGAAGATGTCCAAATACTAAACACGTGATTCAGTGTTCAAGGTATGGAAAACGTGAAGAGAATTAAGTTACTTTATGACGTCATAGTTATTGAATTTGTTACGTACAGTATAACAAATCATTATTAGGAGATTTAAAGAACGAATTAGACAGAGTGGGCATAATGACTAAGAAGTACAACTACGGGTTCCAATCCTTATATGCAATGTGTATGCATAATCTAGGGACGAGGGTGAGATGCAAGACAATCATAATTAATTAATAACTTCTATAACAAATAAAAATGGATACGACTAAACCATAGGTATGGTAGATCGTAGGGTTTTGACACAAAAAATAGGAAGCCACAAGTAAAATTATTATCCAAACTCGCGTTAAGCGATTTTGGTTCTTATGTAAAAATGAATATTGATTATTCATTGTCCATTTTTACATTGCTCTCCCCTTTTAAAAATGATATTTATACAATAATCTAATAGGGTACCATTAATACAATACAAATGAGAAAATAACATCCTAACTACTTCAAGTTAGATGACGAATTTTTTCTTTACATTACAAATTTTTATACAGAACAAGTGAGTTATTATATAATATAAAAAATTCAAAGATTAATACTTTAATTTATGCAAACAGAATAAAAGGATTAATACATTAATTTGGACAAACAATTAAGTTAGGCAAAGAATGGTATTGTTAATTTAAAAAAAAATTTCTGTGGGGAAAATTACATACATACTGAATAGTAGGTAAAAGGGAAAAATATAAATTATTTTCCAAAGTTACCCTGATCGTGCAGTCTATAACTAATTTTATTGACTATTGTAGGTAAAAATCGAATTACGTAATGGATGATGTATAGACCTGTGGTCTAGTGTGTATGTGTGTGTATTAGATACAAAGTGTGTATCTTATAAATTTGAGGGATAGATTAGCGGAGAGGATTCTTAAATTAACTGAATAAATGCCTGAGCAAAAATTTATATATAGTAAGCAAAAAGGCTTAGGACTATATAAATAGCAGAGTTAGCACCTACACGCTATGAAATAGTTTGTGATATCGAATGATTTTAGAATAAGGTTTGTATATATAGTATATATAGTGTGCATACATGCGTGTGTATGTGTAGAGATTTGGAAGGTTTTTGAATTAACAAAGTTTAAAAATAATGTATAATAATTTAAGATGGGTTTAGGGTTATAAAATCTTTTGAGTCAATTATTGTTGTTGTTATTATTATTATTATCATAAAATCCTTTAAGTTCAAGGTAGTATTTAAGTATTTAATTAAATCAGTTACACGTATTAAGGTAATAAAAAGAAATGTACTTAGAGGACTTACAATTGATGAAAGTAAATCTCACGGTTTAAAAATTGAATTTTGAAGATGGAATTAAATTCGACTAGTAACATTCCTAGCTATATATGAACTATATAACCATTAACATTAACCAGAAGTATCGGTACGATAATTGAATTAAGAAAATTAAGAATACAAATTAAAATATAAATCAATTTATGCATTTTAATGAGCTAAACATAATTTTATAATATTCTTAAAAATAAAAGTAAATCGAACCTTAGATGAGTTTCGGCCAAGAATAAAAGTGTTATTGAAATGGAAGGAAAGCATTTCGAACAATCTTTTCTTTTAATAATTTCAGGTAAATTTTACATTAAAAATTATTTTTATATACTAAAAAAATATTAAAAAGGTTTAATAATTTTTGCATGTTAAGTAGAAAAATTATACTCTTTCGTTAAATGTTGATAGACTGAATTATTTGATATTTTAGTCTGAAAACTTGTTTGCATATGATAAATACATGTTTTATTGTGTAGAAGTTTTATTAAAATTAAATGACAAAAAAGAATAAACACAACTGAAATTTAGGGTATGTGCGGTCCTACGGGTAAATTTCCCGACCATACAGAGCAAGATAAATTAGGTACATGATCGATTAATTATTACACTATTTCTGTCATCATATAATCGCAATAATTATAAAACTCGTTACCAACATTTGTAAAAACGGTTTTGGTTGCCAACAATAAAATATGTCATTTTACCTATATATTTTTATACGCAACAATGGCATGAAAAAGAAAAGACAAATCGGTCCATTTCCTTCTTACAACAAAACAAAGAAAGGTTAACTAAAGACGCAACCCGGTCAATTCAGGTTGAATTAAATTCTCTTTACAACACAAAAAAAGGTTGAATTAAATTCTTAAATTACATTTTCTTAAATTAAATTCTCTTAACTTACAAAGAAAAAGTTGAATTCAATTGACTGCATTGAAATGACTTGGGACTTAAAAACTGACTTCTTAAAAACTAACTTCTTCAAAACTAACTGCTTCAAAACTAACTGCTTCAAAACTAACTGCTTCAAAACTAACTGCTTCAAAACTAACTGCTTCAAAACTGGCTTCTTCAAAACTGGCTTCTTCAAAACTGGCTTCTTCAAAACTGACTTCTGTAATCTCTGGGGCGGTTGTCCCTCTTGATGCAACCTATTGACTTGACCTCTTAAGTATTTCTATAAATCTCTGGGGCGGTTGTCCCTTTTGGCGCAACCTTCTGACTTGACCTCTTGTCAAGTATTTCTATAAATCTCTGGGGCGGTTGTCCATCTTGGCGCAACCTTCTGACTTGACCTCTTGTCAAGTATTTCTATAAATCTCTGGGGCGGTTGTCCATCTTGGCGCAACCTTCTGACTTGACCTCTTGTCAAGTATTTCTATAAATCTCTGGGGCGGTTGTCCATCTTGGCGCAACCTTCTGACTTGACCTCTTGTCAAGTATTTCTATAAATCTCTGGGGGCGGTTGTCCATCTTGGCGCAACCTTCTGACTTGACCTCTTGTCAAGTATTTCTATAAATCTCTGGGGGCGGTTGTCCATCTTGACGCAACCTTCTGATTTCAAAACTTATTTGCAACTTATTTGCAACGAAAACTGACTTGCAACTTATTTGCAACGAAAACTGACTTGCAACTTATTTGCAACGAAAACTGACTTGCAACTTATTTGCAACGAAAACTGACTTGCAACTTATTTGCAACGAAAACTGACTTGCAACTTATTTGCAACTAAAACTTACTTCAAAACTGACTTGCAACTTCTTTGCAACTAAAACTGACTTCAAAACTGACTTCAAAACTGAATTGCAACTTCTTTGCAACTAAAACTGACTTCAAAACTGACTTGCAACTTATTTGCAACGAAAACTGACTTGCAACTTATTTGCAACGAAAACTGACTTCAAAACTGACTTGCAACTTCTTTGCAACTAAAACTGACTTCAAAACTGACTTGCAACTTCTTTGCAACTAAAACTGACTTCAAAACTTCTTTGCAACTTCTTTGCAACTAAAACTGACTTCAAAACTGACTTCAAATATCTCTCTAAATCTATAAACTCTCTATAAACACTCTCTCTCTTAATTTGCAAGTCAATTCAATTCAATAAATTGAAAAAAATTGTAAACAAAAATAAAAAATGTAAACAACATTTCACTCGAACGTACGTGAAGGTACGGTACTATTATGTTTGGTACATAAATAAAATTATTCTATACTGAATATAATAGTGAAAATAACTCTGAAATTAACTCTCTCTGAAATTAACTCTCTCTGAAATTAACTCTCTCTGAAATTAACTCTCTCTGAAATTAACTCTCTTTGAAATTAACTCTCTTTGAAATTAACTCTCTTTGAAATTAACTCTCTTTGAAATTAACTCTCTTTGAAATTAACTCTCTTACATTTAACTTCTCTTACATTTAACTCTGTTACAATTACTGTTTCACTAAAAAAATGTATCACTGGTGTCTGAAATGTTCACTGTGTTTTGTGTAAATTCTGACTTGATACTCATTATTAACTGTTAATAATACTGACTTTTCAAGTGTTTATAAATTACTTAAAAAAACAAAATGTACTTAACAAAAGTTCTACTGGCAAAATCCTCAGAGACGTGTCCTGAAGACGTCTTGCTGGCTACTTCTTCTTGGATGAAAACTAGGCGTGGAGAACTTGGAGTCGTGACACACCGGTCAAGGGTGGATGTTACGAACTAGAAGTCGTGACACGCCGGTCAAATGGTTTTATCCTGATGCAGGGTAATTTCTATCTTGGCCAAAAAGTGGCCTCTTCTTAAAATCATCTTCTTCTTAAAATAATCTTCTCATCCTGATGCAGGGTAATTTCTATCTTGGCCAAAGAGTGGCCTCTTCTTAAAATAATCTTCTTAAAATCTTCTTTTTATCCTGATGCAGGGTAATTTCTATCTTGGCCAAAGAGTGGCCTCTTCTTAAAATAATCTTCTTAAAATATTCTTTTTATCCTGATGCAGGGTCGCCAGCTGTTAACCCCTCCGTCTATGGCCCTGGGTTGGTTCGGATCGACGGGGGTTCTAGTTACGGAGGCAAGCAACGGATATTTCTTCTATATACTTTTCTTCTATAACTTTCTAATTCTTTTCTCTCGCTTTATGGGGTCGACACTCTGTTAATTCTTTTCTTTCAATAATACTCTGATACTTCTACTTTCTTGACTATATTCCTCTGAAGATAGCCCAACTCGAGGGGGAAAATAAAAAAGTTTCTCTTACTGTAATTTTCTTCTTAAAAATTTACAGGTAGTGGTCTGAATTGTACAGGGGTAGAGGTTCGACCTCTTTCGACCATAGCTCAGGCCGGAATCTAAAAATATTAAGGAGGCAAGGGGCCTCTGCCCCCTCCCCGCAGCGAGGCTGCTAACAAGGGGAGTCTCTTAGCAGTGACCAAAGCAGAGAGCCGTAATGAAGTGTCCTTCATTTTACAAATACATTATAAAATATGCCTGAATGTTGGGGGATGGCAGTTGGAGGTTAAGTTTCCCCCCTTTTAAACACGATCAGGTGTTTGAAAGTTTCCAAATAAAAAAAATAAATAAATAAATAAAAATAAAAACTAATCTTATTTTTTTTTGCCACGTCTTCATTTCTGAAGGCGATATCATTTCACGACTGAATACTGAATACATTTTTGTTTGGGTTTATTACAATTATGATTTCGATTATGGATTACTTCCCATTCGCTTATGATTGTCCCTTACAGTTCTATTAAAGTACATTCTTACATTATATATAAAGTCATTACATTCAATTATAGTTTCATTGAAGTACATTACGTCGTTACCATTCTTACAGTGTTTATATATATATATATATATATATAGTTAGATTATATGGTTAGATTATATGGTTAGATTATATGGTCAGATTATATGGTTAGATTATATATGGTTATTATATATGGTTATTAGTACAACACAAGTACATGAGACATGACAAGATAATTTATATACAA
This sequence comes from Bathynomus jamesi, assembly GCA_023014485.1. Taxonomy (NCBI): domain Eukaryota; kingdom Metazoa; phylum Arthropoda; class Malacostraca; order Isopoda; family Cirolanidae; genus Bathynomus; species Bathynomus jamesi. Next base: position 502,311 of record JAJOZX010000105.1, read on the forward strand.
CATAATATGTTATATTACATTTAATATGTTATGAATTTGGATCAGAGCGAAAGATGTTGTTTATCTTAGAAACGTTCAATTCTGCTGTGATTCGCGAATTCGACCACTCAACTACTGTAAGCCTAATGAATGTCTTGTGAGGGTGAACGCACTTAAAAGAAAAAAAAAAAAATACATGTGGACATATTTTACATGTAAGTAACAGAATAGGTTGTGTGCGTAATATAGACGCGCGTAAAATATGGACTGATAGGTTGATAGGTATCAGTAGACAATAGGTAGGAAACAACATAAATAATGATGTATAGAGAATGAAGTTTTTTTTTCTTTTATTATTATTATTATTATTATTATTATTATTATTATTATTATTATTAAAGAATTTACCATACATTCAATACGGAAGATGTCCAAATACTAAACACGTGATTCAATGTTCAAGGTATGGAAAACGTGAAGAGAATTAAGTTACTTTATGACGTCATAGTTATTCACATTATGTCATACGTACAGTATAACTGTAAGTCATTATTTGGGAGGATCTAAAAGAAACGAATTAAAGACAGAGTGGGTATCAAGGACTAAGAAGCACAACTACGGGTTCCAATCCTCTTATATGCAATGCGTATGTATAATCTAGGGTCGAGGGTGAGATGCAAGACAGTCATAATTAAGTATAATAACTTCTATAACAAATGGAAAATGGATACGACTAAACCATAGATATGGTAGATCGTAGGGTTGTGACACGAACAAAAAATAGGAAGCTACAAGTAAAATTATTATCCAAACTCGCGTTAAGCGATTTTGGTTCTTATGTAAAAATGAATATTGATTATTGATTTCATTTTTACACACATATATATATATATATATATATATATATATATATATATATATATACTTATAACTATATATATATATATATATATATATATGGGAATGAATTCAGAATGGTTCCCTGAGGTTTTTTATGATACACACAGACTGTGCATGGAACAAGGACCTCTTCTAGGATAATTAAATCCATTATAGTCCGAATAAGTAATGGTAAATGACAAATACTATAGTTTTTCTTTTTCATGATGCTAGCCCGACGCGGGCAACAGGTCACTCGCAAAGAGTGATTCTGACCCTAGATCCTGTCCCAAAGCTGGATCCTATCTGCGTTGCAGATAGCTGGTGAGGGAAGCTTTATTTTTGGGACCTCTTTGCGAGTGACCCGTTGCCCGCGTCGGGCTAGCATCATGAAAAGAAAAACTATAGTATTTGTCATTTACCATTACTTATTCGGACTATAGTGGATTTAATTTCCTAGAAGAGTTCCTTGTTCCGTGCACGGTCTGTGTGTATCATAAAAAACCTCAGGGAACCATTCTGAGTTCATTCCCATCTTGAAACGGACATGTTATGTGCCTTGAAAAGTGGACTCTCAATTCTGCCAGTTGAGGTTTAAGTTTTGGTTTTTTGGCTAAAAATATAATAGTTACCCCTTTTTCTTTGATGTATTCAATCTGACGTGAAGGCAGCGAGTTTTGCTTATATTGAGGTTCTAAATGTAGTTGGGCTAGGCTGCTTTAAACCCTAGATCCTGTCCCAAAGCTGGATCCTATCTGCTTTGCAGATAGCTGGTGTGGTGAGGGAAGCTATATTTCTGCGACCTCTTTGCGAGTGACCCATTGCCCGCGTCGGGCTAGCATCATGAAAAAGAAAAACTATAGTATTTGTCATTTACCATTACTTATTCGGACTATAGTGGATTTAATTATCCTAGAAGAGTTCCTTGTTCCATGCACGGTCTGTGTGTATCATATATATACATATATATATATATATATATGGTAACACAAAACACTTGGTTAATTTGTCATTGTTTATATGTTTGTATTGACGACGTGGTTTAGACCAGTGTTTCTAAACAGTCGGTTCCTGGATGGTGATAGTCTGCGGAAGGAAAGCTACAGGTCCGCGGAGATTTTATTATGACTTGCCAATACTATAATGTCTCTTTATTTTCCGTGCTATTGTACAATTATAAGCAAATAAACAACTAGTGTTGTTCTCGTTATCGTCAATCTTTGTTTTTTTGTTTTTTTTTCACTAAAATATTGCTATATAAAGCTATTAGAGATGTATAACGTGGTGAAGTATAGACCCTGAGTGAAGTGGTTCGCAATTGCCGGTCCGCGATATTTTATACCTGAATTTTGTAGGTCCCTGTTGCGTAGAAGTTTAAGAACCACTGGTTTAGACAGTTTTAGAAATATTTTCTTTGGCTCCAATTTGGTATGATATTTTTTTTTTTTTAGATAGTCAAAAAAACAAAAATAGGAAATACGAGTATTAAGGATTCTTTAAAAGTTTCTACAAAAAATTTCCTGCTTCTTATGAACTGTTGTAGGGAAAATTGGTCCTCTTTCGGCCTGCAGTTGGAATGGTCCGTTGAGGGTTGTTATTGGTCGTAGTAGGGTCAGATATGTTGACTATCAGCTTCAACAACAGCTTGTATAGCTTCTCGCGTCATTTGGAAATTGTAACTTATATGAAGCGCTTATTTAGCAACGCCCATCATGTTGCTATTATCTTCCCCGCTTGTTTCACGGTACATCATCTCCTGCACGCTTTCCCACACCGGATAATCCACAGGATTCAAATCTGGGTTGGTTGTTTGGTGACCAAAAATTGGGTTTAAATGAAATAGGCGCAATTTACAAATAGAAAATTAATTGGTTCCCCAAGAATAGTAAGTCGGTGTTTCATCTTGCGTGAAAGAAAAGTCTGCCATCTGATCTTCATTGCGAAGTAACATGCGGGACATGAAGTCTTCACATTTTGAATTGGTTTTCAGTCTCTTGCGGTCACTTTTTCCGACAAAGGAAATGGCAACAGAAATCATTACAGAGTCACTCAACTGTGGTCCTTCCCTCAGAAGCGGGGAGAGTGCAACCGCTATTTCGTTTTTCTTGTCCACACTGGTGTAGGTAAAAGACATTCTGATTATTTTTTTATGGTAAAATTAATCGGGAAAACAAATTTTCTGGACAAACTGCTTGATTCGAAAATGTCTCAAGACGTGGCTATACATCCGTACCATCGTGTTTTCTTGAATGCTGCCGTTAGTCTGTACATTAACTTAATCTCTTTAAACTTAGATCAAGTTGGCCAGCCGCCACCAGGGCGTTGTACAGTGTTATATACCTGGAGACCTTAGCTTTCCAGTGCGTTACAGTTTTTTCTGGCCGTGGCAAAGCTGCTTATTCATAGTTTGATAGACAGAGTCGCTTTCTCTTCATACAAGACTTTGATTAACAGTTTGACTCACTCATAAACATACTGTGAATATTCTGTTATAAAACAACGAACAGCAAAATAAAACGAAACTTGAACGAAACACAATAAGACAACCTACCAAAGATCGTACAAACATAACATTACCACACTCAGGAGTAAATAACGTGTCCAGGCTACTAGCCCACGTGATTACATAATTCGTTGCACGTAAACAGAATTTTCAAACCATGTTGCGAAGCACTTTGGCTTGACAGCTAATTTTTTGCATGCTCTTTAAAAATCTTTAAGATTACGTATTTCTTTGCAAATGTTTTAAATTGAAATTATACAATATGAATAGATGAAATGAAAATAAAAAATTAATACAATGCATTACCAGTGACAAAATCAGCGTAATAATAAAGGTTTCTTATAAATGAATAAGCGAAAATATATTAAAATAAAACAATAAAAAATAAAAGAGTATTAACTTATGAGGCTACAGCCACACCGCTCCTGCATTTAGGCTAGGTACCCTATTATCACTTCGCACGGGCTACGATGTGGTAATACCGCCTTCCTTCGATCAGTAAAGTTAAGCTATATTGGGTTTGTGTGGTAGTTGGATGGGGCCCGTCCCCTTACATCCAGATTATATAGCAACCCGTAGTTCGGATCCCGCTTAAAGCTGTAGGTCTCCTTCGTTAATGACCTTGATGTTGCGAAATAGGTCACACAACCCTATCATTATTACATCGCCTCGCGCGGTTATTAGCGAGGTCAATCTTATTATATATATATATATATATATATATATATATATAGACCTACAGGGGAAATAAAAAGCGATTGCAAGGCCTTTCGTGTATTTCAACACCTCGTCAGGGAATATGAAACTTCCTGGAAATGTTTTTAATTGTTCCTTGTGGGTGTATAACACATTAATTTCACGTCTTTAATTGTGAAACTCATTTCGTGTGTGTGTGTGTATATATATATATATATATATATATATATATATCGTCATTAACTATTAATTGCTCAATAAAACATTTGTAATAATAACATGTAAGTTGTGATTATACGTTCAATATGCAATTGTATTTCCTTTGAAATATGAACGTTTAATGCTCTTACACGCATTACAATTAGTAACGACGTCATATTTAATTTAGTATTTAAGAGAAATATAAAACAAGTGATTATGGTACTAACTGTAAGTATTACTTAAGTACAAAGTCCTGTATTTCATTTTGCTGTTCTAAGTACCATTAGCAGTCAATTCTTTTAATTTAGCTATAAATTAAAGGTGAATTACCGCTTATTGAAGGTTGCGATTACGTAGAACTAGGTCATGCAAGTGTTTGTTTTTATAGATAATGAATCTTATATAAACTTTGTTATTTTTCTTTCTTTTAGAGAATATAACTTATTTTACAAAGCTTTTTATTTCTCTCTTTTCTCTTTTAGGGAATCTAAAGTAATTTTTTCGAATAGTTTAGTGTTCGTTTAGAGAATATATCTTATTTCCGGAAATCTATTTCTTTTTCTTTTCGGGAATCTACAGTAATTTTTTGAATAGTTTAGTGCTCTTTTAGAGAATATATCTTATTTCAAAGAGCTTATTTCTCTTTCTTTTAGGGAATCTACAGTAATTTTTTCGAATAGTGTAGCGTTCTTTTAGAGAATATATCTTATTTCAAAAAGTTTATTTTTCTTTCTTTTAGGGAATCTACAGTAATTTTTTTAATAGTTTAGTGTTCTTTTAGAGAATATATCTTATTTCAAAAAGTTTATCTAATTTTTTCGAATAGTGTAGCGTTCTTTTAGAGAATATATCTTATTTCAAAAAATTTATTTGTTTTTCTTTTAGGGAATCTACAGTAATTTTTTGAATAGTTTAGTGTTGTTTTAGAGAATATATCTTATTTCAAAAAGCTTATCTTTCTTTCTTTTAGGGAATCTACAGTAATTTTTTCGAATAGTGTAGCGTTCTTTTAGAGAATATATCTTATCTCAAAAAGCTTATTTATTTTTCTCTTAGAGAATCTACAGTAATTTTTTAAATAGCTTAGTGTTCTTTTAGAGAATGTATCTTATTTCAAAAAGTTTATTTTTCTTTCTTTAGGGAATCTATAGTAATTTTTTCGAATAGTGTACCGTTCTTTTAGAGAATATATCTTATTTCAAAAAACTTATTTATTTTTCTTTTAGGGAATTTACAGTAATTTTTTGAATAGTTTAGTGTTCGTTTAGAGAATATATCTTATTTCAAAAAGTTTATCTAATTTTTTCGAATAGCGTAGCGTTCTTTTAGAGAATATATCTTATTTCAAAAAGTTTATTTTTCTTTCTTTTAGGGAATCTACAGTAATTTTTTCGAATAGTGTACCGTTCTTTTAGAACACAACATTTCTCTTTCTTTTAAGCAATCTACAGTAATTTTTCGAATAGTTTAGTATTCTTTTAGAGAATCTACAGTCATTTGTTGAAAAGTTTATTGTTCTTTTAAAGAATATAACTTATTCAAACTGCTCATTTTTTTCTTTCCAAAAACATAACTTGTTTTAAGCAGTATATTTTCCTTCTTTTTGGGTAGCGGTGTCCAATAGAAATTCCACGCTAGCCACACTCATGGTTTTCTATTTTTCGTATTCGCCACATCATAAAAATCGATTAAAAAACATATTACAAACGACATTTCAAATTATTTATTATTAATATTAAAGATAAATATTACAAAAAATATTAATAATATGGCCACAACGCAATAGCCTATTCGCCACATGTGGCGAGTGGCGAACGTATTGGACACCGCTGTTTTGGGGAATATAACATTTCAACGCATTTTATTTTCTTTCTTTAAGGTAAGCTAAGATTTTCGAGGGACTTATTTTTCTGTCTTTTGGAGAATATAACTTATTCATACAGCTTCTTTTTGCTTTCTTTTTTAAAGAATGAAATTTACTTGAAGTAGCGTATTTTTCCCTCAGTTAGAGAATCTAACTCATTAGACCATCTTATTTATTCTTCTTATAGAGACTAAAACTTTTTAAAACAGCTATTTTATTTTCTTTTGTGCAATATAAATTATTCGAACTAGTTAATTTAAAAAAATAACTAATTCGAATATCTTATTTTTCCTTCTTTTGAAAAGCATAACTAATTCGAGCATCCTATTTTTCCTTCTTTTAAAAGCTTAACTAATTGGAATATCATATTTTCTTTCTTTTTAAGAATATAACTAATTCGAACGTCTTATTTTTCCTTCTTTTAAAAAAAAACTAATTCAAACATGTTATTTTTTCTTCTTTTAAAAAACATAACTAATTCGAGTACCTTATTTTCTCTTTTTTTAAGAAACGTAACTAAAATGAACACCTTATTTTTTCTTCTTTTAAAAAAACAACTAATTCGAATATCTTATTGAAACACATTTTTTACCTTTAAAAAAAAACTAATTCAAACATGTTATTTTTCCCTCTTTTAAAAAACAACTAATTCGAGCATCCTATTTTTCCTTCTTTTAAAAAACACCTAATTGGAATATCATATTTTCTTTCTCTTAAAGAACATAACTAATTCGAGCATCTTATTTTTCCTTCTTTTAAAAAAAAACTAATTCAAACATGTTATTTTTTCTTCTTTTAAAAAACATAACTAATTCGAGTATCTTATTTTCTCTTTTTTTAAGAAACGTAACTAAAATGAACATCTTATTTTTTCTTCTTTTAAAAAACAACTAATTCGAATATCTTATTTTTTCTTCTTTTAAAAAACATAACTAATTCGAGTATTTTAGTTTCTCTTTCTTTAAGAAACGTAACTAAAATGAACATCTTATTTTTTCTTTCTTTTAAAAAACAACTAATTCGAATATCTTATTTTTTCTTCTTTTAAAAAACATAACTAATTCGAGTATCTTATTTTCTCTTTTTTTAAGAAACGTAACTAAAATGAACACCTTATTTTTTCTTCTTTTAAAAAATAACTAATTCGAATATCTTATTCAAACACATTTTTACCTTCTTTGAAAAAAAAACTAATTCAAACATGTTATTTTTCCCTCTTTTAAAAAACAACTAATTCGAGCATCCTATTTTTCCTTCTTTTAAAAAACATAACTAATTGGAATATCATATTTTCTTTCTCTTAAAGAATATAACTAATTCGAGCATCTTATTTTTCCTTTTTTTAAAAAAAACTAATTCAAACATGTTATTTTTTCTTCTTTTAAAAAACATAACTAATTCGAGTATCTTATTTTCTCTTTTTTTAAGAAACGTAACTAAAATGAACATCTTATTTTTTCTTCTTTTAAAAAACAACTAATTCGAATATCTTATTTTTCTTCTTTTAAAAAGTATAACTAATTTGAGTATCTTATTTTCTCTTTTTTTAAGAAACGTAACTAAAATGAACATCCTATTTTTCCTTCTTTTAAAAAATATAGCTAATTGGAATATCATATTTTCTTTCTCTTAAAGAATATAACTAATTCGAGCATCTTATTTTTCCTTCTTTTAAAAAAAACTAATCCAAACATGTTATTTTTTCTTCTTTTAAAAAACATAACTAATTCGAGTACCTTATTTTCTCTTTTTTTAAGAAACGTAACTAAAATGAACACCTTATTTTTTCTTCGTTTAAAAAACAACTAATTCGAATATCTTATTTTTTCTTCTTTTAAAAAACATAACTAATTCGAGTATCTTATTTTCTCTTTCTTGAAGAAACTTAACTAAAATGAACATCTTATTTTTTCTTCTTTTAAAAAACAGCTAATTCGAATATCTTATTCAAACACATTTTTACCTTCTTTAAAAAAAAAACTAATTCAGACATGTTATTTTTTCCCTCTTAAAAAACAACTATTTCGAGCATCCTATTTTTCCTTCTTTTAAAAAACAACTAATTGGAATATCATATTTTCTTTCTCTTAAAGAACATAACTAATTCGAGCATCTTATTTTTCCTTTTTTTTTTAAAAAACTAATTCAAACATGTTATTTTCTCTTCTTTTAAAAAACATAACTAATTCGAGTATCTTATTTTCTCTTTATTTAAGAAACGTAATTAAAATGAACATCTTATTTTTTCTTCTTTTAAAAAAACAACTAATTCGAATATCTTATTTTTCTTCTTTAAAAAATATAACTAATTCGAGTATCTTATTTTCTCATTTTTTAAGAAACGTAACTAAAATGAACATCTTATTTTTTCTTCTTTTAAAAAACAACTAATTCGAATATCTTATTTTTTCTTCTTTTAAAAAACATAACTAATTCGAGTATCTTATTTTCTCTTTCTTTAAGAAACGTAACTAAAATGAACATCTTATTTTTTCTTCTTTTAAAAAACAACTAATTCGAATATCTTATTTTTTCTTCTTTTAAAAAACATAACTAATTCGAGTATCTTATTTTATCTTTCTTTAAGAAACGTAACTAAAATGAACATCTTATTTTTTCTTCTTTTAAAAAACAACTAATTCGAATATCTTATTTTTCCTTCTTTTATAAAACCCAACCAAATTCAAACATGTTATTTTTCCTTCTTTTAGAGAATACAACTTATTGAAACACATTTTTACCTTCTTTCAGAGAATATAACTTACTTCAAAGAGCTTATTTTTGTATTTAGTGAAACTAGTGTTGTTTGCATTCTTTTTCTGTGCACAAAATCTGCCCTTAGGTGTGATTTATGTATGTTTAATGTATGTTTTCTCTGCATGTATGGACGTATATTTCTATTCTTACATTATACGCACATGACTTTTCATTCGTGCTCGTGATATACATAAAAATAACACACATACGAAAAGCGTGTAAGTCGATAATTACTTTTGCAGAAATATTGTTAGCCATTTTCAAAAGAAGAACATTTTTGCGTAAAAATTATGCCTCCTTTTCATGCATGTATATAAAAACTTTCGGGTTTTGTGTGTGTGTGTGTGTGTGTGTGTATGAAATATCGTCTTTTCTATTTTCTTAATAATATTTATTAATGCTATAATCATTTTCATTTTTATACGAATTTTATATTGGGTTTAAAATATCTCAGATTTAGGGCATGAAATAGTAATTATTTCATGGTCAGCAAACATTTGGTAACTAAAATTATAGGACCATTCGTCTGATTCTTGTAAAATGGTTAAAAAAAAAAATTATATAACGTGAATATTATTAATATTCTGTGAGAGATTTGGTGTTCTCGTAGAAGTCTGACACGCAAAGGTCATCGCCTCCAATGTAGGAAGGAACTAGTATGTATTAGATACTGAAATTTATTGCAGTAATTTTATGTAAGAGTCCTTACATTAATGTTAACGAAAGTTAAACTAACATTTTTCTCAGTTTGACTTCTGCATTTAACTGTATGATTGCTTCTCTAGTGTTACATAGAGATATTTCTTGGTAAAGTTTTTTTATATAAAAAATTATATATATTTCATATATTTTTTACCCTTTTCACTTTGTATTATATATCTATATTAACTGCTCCTTCATATAGTGATATATATATATATATTATATATAAGAGAGAGAGAGAGAGAAATGGATAGGTAAATACAGACATAGAATAAAGAATACAGGAGAGAAGACAAGGAATTTTTCTCCAATAAATGAAATTCAACGTAATCCTTATTTCACTTGTACTCACCGCGAAGAACACAAGGAACCAACCCACAAACATTCACTAAAAACAAAACTGACTTCTTTTTAGCGGGGGGGGGGGAGGAGGAAGGGAAAATTTTGGTGTTGAAATTTGGTGTTAAATTGTTGTAGTAAATTTAATGTTGAGCATTAAACCTTTATTTCTTGTGTCCAATATTGGGGCTTGATCAATGGGGTACCTCCGCGGGAAAGCTTTTGGGTCATCTATTAAAGGAAGACCAAGTTATTTCCATTTTAATTTAGTTGGTTCGACTCGCTTATTTAATTTTTGTCTACGTGTGTGTGTGTGTGTGTGTGTGTGTGCTTTAAATGAACGATATAGCCACTTTTGTAATGAATGTAACAAGGGGAGTAATGAGTAGGCCCTATAATTTTTAGGAATTATACGAAACAATTTTAGAGGTTGTTCCAGTATTCTTTTGTTAGCTATCGTATATTAGGGTTATTTTTTTGTTATTTTTAGATAAATGCTGCCATAATATTTGAGGTTAATTATAAGAAACCCAAAATCATTTACAGTTCCTGTAAATTTGCTGTATTTTGTGAGTGTATTACGCTGTAAACGTTCTGTAATATTTTACTGTATAAATACCATTAAATTTACTTTATTGAATATTATTTTGAGAAACAATTAAATCCTTTTTCATTTTCGTGCTTAACCTTCGGTACATACTTTTTACAATAATTTACGACAAATAACATACTTTTACCCATAATTATGTTGTACACAGAACAATTATCGTGAAACAGTTAATTTAATATAGGAAAATTATGGAGTTACGTCTGTTAATTATTTCTGCTAACCATGTCTGTAACCTGCTTTTCAGATGCTAAATATAGTCACAGAATTCTAAATATGGTTTAGGTATGATTGAAATCATTAAGAAAAGCTCATATATATATATATATAATATATATATATATATATATATATATATATATATATATAATATATATTGGTGAAACGTGCAATTTTAGGGTCATTTTGTCTTTTTTACAGATTGATACTCAGTAAACTCTTTTAACTTGATTTGAATACCTTGAAAGTATAAATTTATTCTTTTAGAATGTTTGAACGTTAAAATGTAAGCAAATATAAGCGTGTTTAATTCCAAGAAAATATATATTACACGTTACTGTACGATATTTAATGCCATTTGGTGCCGCTATTTGACCAAACGTAAGAAAAAGGATTCAGTTGAGCTCTGACGGTCAAAGCGTTTGGATGGTGACGTGAGATCATCTCGTAATTAGTTATTTCAGTAATTTTATTTTAACATTTATGACCTGAACGAGAATTTAACAAAAAGTGCTTAGCAATTTTAGACTTGTGTTTTGATTTAATGATTGTATTTACTTATTAATGTTAATTTTTTTTCCTTTATGTAAACACTTTTTACCTGTCTCAGTAAGTTAATGTGGGTTCCTTTACCTCAAGTTTGGTTAACATAAATTTGAATATAAACACAATAATAAAAATTATAATGATAATAATAGTTATTATTAACTCTGTTTTATGAAAATTATATGATTTATAATGTATTTACATATATGTAGAAATAAAATTTGTTAAAATGTGTGTGTGTGTGGTGTGTGTGTGTATGTGCGTGTGTGAACATTTAGGGACCATTTTACTTCTAATATATATATATATACACCCACACACATATTTGCAGCATTAACACTATGTTCTTGGATGTTATGAGTAAAATAAATTATAAGTAATTACAGTTTATTGAAGTTAAGTACCCATCATGATAACCTTTGATAATTCCCTTACAGTTTATGTCCCCCAAATTTATTTCAAATGTTATTAATAACAGTCGTAATTACAGACAGTGATTTCTTATTTATTACGAGAGAAAAAAGGGTCTTGTGGGGGGGGGGGGGAGAAAAAATACAATTAATAAAAATTTTTCTGGACAGAAATTATTTCTTTCTGGAATTTTTTTATTGTTTTTTTTTTAAAATAAAGTAAAGTCGATATTTGTTTTCTTCTCTTTTGTACGATACTTTTATTTTAGAATTATTTGAGGTTTTTAATTATTTTTGAATTTTTTATTTTTTTTTGGTGGGGTTCAAAATTAATTTATTATAATTTTTTTAAAAGATCCTTTTAATTAATTAATTAATTAATTAATTTTAGGGCTTAAAAGTAACCTAAAAGTATAATTCAAAATAATTAGCCTCATTCTTAGTTAACAAACTAAAAAAATTAGTTTAATTTTAGGACGCGCTAAAATGTTAAATGCGTTCTCATCGGTTTAAAAATTAACATTTTTAACTTCCTCACCGCTGGTGAATTAATTAATTAATTACAGGTAACAAATTATATATATATATATATATATATATATATATATATATATTATTATATTTTTAAAAAAATGGAATCAATAAACGTGATAGTTTCCTTTAAAAATTTTAATTAGATCAAAGATGATGGAACTGCGCGAATGCCAAACTTTTATGGACAGTCTCTCTCTCTCTCTCTCTCTCTCTCTCTGTGTGTGTGTGGATGGATGCATTTGTTCTGGAAATGCTTAATTAACGCAAACTACACAATACGAAAGCTTTTAATGGCAAATGACAGATTGGAGCCAAAGCCCATCCTTCTCCGTAACCACTAAAAAAAAAAAAAATGAGGGACTATTTTTGCACCTTCAACTCCAATTTATGTCATTAATGGAAAGATAGTCACACCCAGTTCAGTCCCCTTCTCTTCCAAAAGAAAAACCTTAAA